>DWJZ01007837.1:0-11790 GCA_018249125.1 Asbolis capucinus
ACACACGGCCATCTGACCCCAAACTAAGCGTTAGCTTGTGCTATGGTGATCAGAAAACTGATAAACATACATATATATTTTTAAATACATACTTAAACAGATATTTCTATTACACATCCAGACACACAGAATAAACATTCCTGCTCATCACAGAAAAGTTTGACCTGGATGGGAATCGAACCCACGACCTTCGGTCTAACAGTCGGGTTCATTAACCAACGTATATCAGCCAATTATATACTTACTTTCATTAGTAATAATTGAATAATCATAATTGAATAGCGATTTCTTCCATATAACCTTAGGGAAAATTATAGAAAAATAGTGAGAAGTGTGTACGAAAGGTGTAAGTTATAATTTAATTCAAAATGACTTGGAAGATCATCAGTATGTACAAAATGTGGTTTTTATCTTATATTGGAGTTAATAAGTTTCAAAAACTTTAGGGGTCCGTACGAAAACTTCGACAATGTAATCGAACGTGCGAAAAAAGTACCAAAATAAATCCTTATATCGCAAACGCTGCGGAAATTACTGACAATGGAGCAAAGTGATGTACTACCGTTTTGTCTACAAATAAGTCTAACTGTTACAGTTATATCACAATAACCACTTTTTTCTAGTGACTGATTGATCTAATAAATTAATAAATTACTTACCATTCTAAGCTTATAATCAGCATTTCTTGCTTTTGCAAAATCTGATATTAAAAAACGTCTCATAACATCACACTGAGTAACACCAAATTTAAAGTAAAATACTTCACTGGCATTATCGTTTTGGAGTATCAAGAATTTATCGTACAGCGGAGGATTAAATATTTCCGTAGTATTGACGCATTTTTTAATTATTTTATTGTATTCACTTCCGAATGGGCAACATTTTTTTAGACATGCATTTTTCTCACAAAAACCTGGAGGCTCCGTAACTTTAATTCCCTTATAATATATTTTTGTAACATTTCCTTCTTTTTCAATACTGTTTTTATCATTGGTTTCAGCATTTAAAAAACCAACACCAAGTATAAGTATCACAGTCAGTTTTGCAACCATTTTTGGTTTCTGTTTGCGCATACAATTTCAAAACCTTTCTCGTTTTTGTTATTCTGTTCAAGTATTGTTGAGAATGTTTTTGCTGCTTCACTAGACTTGATCAGTTCTTATTTATACAATACCAAAACTGGTTCCAACGACTTTAACAAGAACTTTTTTATTGAAACAATTATTCAATATTCCTTAACAGCCACATCAAATGTCCAAACCAGACCAAAACAGACTTATTGAGTTACATTTATAACTAAACTAATCAGTCCTTATAAGATAAAAATATATCACAATAATAAGAAATAAACAGTTTTTAAAATAATCATTTGGTTAACACATCACATATTTATAGGGACCGCGATGAATTTATAGATCAAACACTTTTTCCACTCAAAGAATAACTTAGTAGTACGTAAAGTAATACTTTTATACTTTCTAGAGGAAAATATCACAGCGTCACAGCTGAACAAAACGTCATGTCACTGCTAACTCGCAGGCATGACTGTGATCAAGTTAAGTGAACACCTGAGAACAGGTCTCAAGACTGAGAAACTTATCGTAACTTATGATACCGTTTTTTGATAATATAATCAACTAACGACGTCTGTCATTTATTAAATGGAGTTTTTATGATCTCTTGTGGCGTCAATATTACGTTCAATTAACGAATAAAAGGAAGTATTTGGTTGTAAATATTCCAACACTATACATTTGTATAGTAATAATAAATTTCCTTAATGCTAATACAATTCATTACTTCATAGCATCGTGCTTAGTTCCCCGTGAGAGTCTATTACCTCACTGACATGTAACACGTTAGCAACACTCTGATGGTAATATCCTTGTACGCTGGTGATCAATTACCATCATGACCATTACCATGATGAGTTAGCTCGTTAAGCTGCTTATAACATAAAATCAAAGTCAGTTTCAAACCGTTTATACATGTAGGTATTTCCAATACACTTATGAACATATATTTTTTGGAACATTTTAAATAAATTAATTTTAAAAAAAATTAACGATCAATGGGTAAAAGCCTATTTTATTAGGAGCAACAATTGTCTCGTAAAACTAGGACCCCATGGATTTTACACGCTGTATCGAATTATGTTGGATGTATGTCACTAGTCATATCGACAACCCGCATAGTTATTGCTGTGTGGTATGGATGGATGGATACGATGATAATACTCACCGACTGTACTCGATTCGATGCACCTGTATGTTGAAATGTAATATATTCTGGTGAAAGGTAAAAGTGTATATATATATACATATATTTACATGATTGTAACTTTAGAAAATGCCCTCGCTTCGCTTTAGTAGTCAGTTAACTGATAAAAGTAGTTATGGTGACATAACTGTAACGGACGTATGGTGTCGCGGACTTATTTGTAGACATTGATGTCCTCTATAAAACTGTAGTACATCACTTTGTCTATTGTCAATAATTTTTCGCAGCGTACGCTATAAAGGACTTTTTTGTTTTTTTTTCGTATATTGGGTTATATTATCGAAGTCTTTATACGGGAATTTTTTGTAAATATTTGATAGCATAGTTCATCAAGGATAACGTAGAAAAAGGATAATTCTAATGGGAAAATAATTTTTAAATCAGGCCAGTAGTTTCGGAGCCTATTCTCAACAAAGAAACACGCAAAAGAATCAAAACATTCCTTTTAACACGTTCCCTGTGGCACTGTTTTTGCTACACTTTGTTTTGAATCCTGTCCTAAGCCAGACGTTAGGTCGGTACAAGGTCTATTAAGCCCCACCGCCCTTACGAGACTAAACTCCTTTTTTTGGCGCGACGTCAAAAAACAACCAGGATTTACGTCTCGATTATTATTAACAATAAATTAATGAACCTGAATCTGTCGCCGCCCTCAGTTAGATTATTCAGTTCAGAATCTGTAGATAAAGTAAAGTATAGTGTCTTATGCATCCCATGCCGCACTTATAAAGTACACATTTGCATGAAATTTAGTGATGCGAAATGAAAAAATCGATAATTTTTATTTTTATAGATGTATTTTAAAAAAATCTATTCTAGTTTACTCACATTGCAACGTTCTAAAACAGTTGTCACTCTCAAACTATTTTTATTAAAAATCTCTAATAATTTATATAAATTTTATTTAATATTTTGTGAAATTAAGGATGCTTTCGATTAAACCATTCATTCAATGCATTCTGTGAGGATCTTCTTCACTTTTTTGTCAGCCTGACGACCTGGTAAGAAGGTACGTAATTTTTCATAACATCCTACACATCTTCTCTTTTTTGAACCCTTTTGGAAAATATGTGTTTTACTTTATATTTTTATTAGTAAATTAAATTAATGGATATGTTGCGTGTACGTGTGTTCCCTCTAATTTTTATGAACTATGAATTTAAACATAATCAGTTGACTAGTTGATTTTTAAAACCTACTAACACTTAGATGAAAGGTTGAGAGACTGTTGACTTCGAGAGAGTATAAATATATTTAAAGTACCTTTCCTAATTCACCTATAGAGTAAACTTAGTAGTAAGTATTAGTTTTAGTAACTTACCTGTTTTTTAAATTCCACTCGAAAATCTGATATTTGCTCAAATTTATCAGTCGTATATTCATTATTGTTTTTTATATATAACGATTTTCGAGTGCAACGCACGACACTGGCCGGTTGAACATAGCGCAGGATGCGGTACGAAGAACGCGGGAGTACAAGGTGCTTCCAGCCGCGTTCCGCACTGTATTAACATTTTATTGCTTCAGTACGGCACAAGGTTTAAGAAACCCGATATTAAGGTAGATATACTACATAGCCTGAGACCAAAAGAACATGTCATATGTATATTTATTCCTTTCTTACTACGATTCAAACAGAACTTACACCCTTCGCACGATAGAGAAGTCTATTATTTTCCTTGCCGCGCTGCAAGCGAGACACAAACGAGGTGTCTTCGACCCTGTTCCGCACTGAACGGCTTAATAATATAACTATAGAATACAAAATAGCATTGATTATAAGAGGTCGAACAAGTTAAGCAATAACGAGTACAGTCAGTATTTGGATGAGTGATCGCTAGTGGTAGAAAAACCTTACGCGTTTTTAATGGTTCGGCAAATCGAATGTCTCGATAGATCACAACCAGCAAGTACCGAAAATGAATGTAATTCCTGGTACCTCCTTATATCAAGGAGGCCTTCTCCAAACTCCCCCACGCTGCGAGGGACCGAGGCCACGGTACCGAGTCTGTACGACATCTGAAGGTCTTTACGTGCCTCTAGGGCACAGAAACCATCAAAAATTTTGCAACGGTCACCAGTCAACCAGTAATTTGATAACTTTATTTATTAAATGTTAATAAAGACTTTGAAAGAATAAATAAAATATTTTTATTTAGTCAATAATTTTACATAAGGCTTTCGTTAAGTAAATATTACAATAAGTAAGCGCTCAGCGTAATGGCCGCAGTGAGTAACCGCTGATATTCAGGGCAACCTGCTGTATGGATATTTCAAGCTAGTGGCCTGTAGTTATTGGCCTGTTGGTCTCGTGGCTAGTAAACCTGCCTACTAAGCATGGGTCGTGGGTTCGATCCCCATCCAGAACAAACTTTTTTGTAATAAGTAGCAATATTTGTTCTGTGTCTGGATGTAATCAAAATTATTATATAAGTATGTTTGTATTTAAAAACATATATGTATGTTTATCAGTTGTCCGATCACCATAGTACAATTTAACGCTTAGTAGACCAGATGGCCGTGTGTGAGTCCAAAATATTTATTATTATTCATTTATAATTACACACGGCCTAAGTTATTAATTATTAGCAAGTTTAATATATGTAACAAATTATTAAGTATCATTAAAGAAAGTGCTTATTTTTATACTAATTTAAGAATACTTTTAACATAGAACATTTAAATTAAATGCTTAACGAAATTAAACACAATATCAAAAAGCACAGAACATATTTCATTATACAAAAATGAGATCTCAAAACGGATGAAAAAGTTAAAAAAGTATAATTGTGTATATTGTAAGTGAATTTTTTTTACATAAAACTTTTATCTAAATAATTCCATAATATAAAATTATTGGTAAAGTAATTAAATTATAATTAAAAGTAAAGGTTTTATATTATAACTAAATAATGGAAATTAATGACGATGCAAATTCAATAACACAGCAGATTGAAAATCAAAACTACTCTAGTCCTACTAATGCCATCTGTAGTGAAGTCGAATTAATATTGATAATGTAATACGACACGCCTCATAATATATAGACTATACAATTTTTATTATCGGATAACAGTTTTACTTTTAAAACTGAAAACGTACAAAGCTGTATGAAAAGTACATATGTAGGTATATCTATAGTAGAATATATTGTTTAAACCCAATGATATTACAACTAAACTAGACCCTAAAATTGGCCCCGCCAAACTATACTAATTGATACACTTATTATTTAGTCTGTGAATGGCCGTCGCTAAGCGGAGTCGAGTTTTAAGAGTCATAAAAATGCCAAATTAAGTAATTAAATTGTAAAAATAAGTAAAAGAGGAATAAAATGCCACATGTAAATACAAACATATTTACATTTCAAGTAATATGATACAAATATTAAAATATTATAAAATAATGTCAGGTTTTATGTTGTCAAAGTTACGTCATACGTCATAGAATAATTTATACAGAATTATATTCGTTTGAAATAACTTTGACAAGATGGCGTCCAAAATGGCCACTGGAAGCGCATTAAAAACTGAAGTACCAAATGTATGAAGGTATAATATCATTGAATTAAACACATTTTTCAATTCATCCAACTAGCCCATTGATTTTTCAGAATCACACTTGGTCGTGGTAGTTTCTGATGCTCGCGGTTGAGACTCAGTAGAGAATTTCGGGTCTCTCAACCTAAATTAAACATACTAAGTACAGTTAAATTGTCCCTTAAAGAACTTGTTACTACAAAGCGAAAAGAGTAACCATAATTATAGTAATCTATTTTAAAATTTCGTTACATAAGCCCTTGCTGTGATGTTGTGTCCATGTCAGACAGGCCATGTCAGACGTCTTCGGGAGGCATAAAAACTTCTGATACTTTGATTGGCCAATAACGCACCTAATAACATTGGAGCAGCATCATGGAGTATGCTCTCGGCCGCCACAGCACGAAGACTCTGGTCGAGGATGACCTGTGCTCAATAGTTAGCTAGTACACTCTCGTTTCAGTCAGTCGCCGAACGATTCGTCGTAACCCAGCTGGAGACCAGAGCCAGTCCTTGCTTGGTCAACACATCGGTTAACTTAGTGTTTCTGATATGTTGGTGACCAAGTTCCATCATCTGGTTCCTCTATTAGTTTCTTGGCTTTCCCTAAAAAACGTCTTATCCAGTTTGAAGAGGAAAATGGGGGGTGTTAGTACAAACCTCTGTCTTATAAGATAGAAGATGTCTCGTTTGCAAACGAAGATAATGAAGATATGTACGCCAATCAGACTGTTATAAGTGTCAAAAAACTCCTTGTATGATCCTGGTTGTAAGGTAGTGATGACCTCAAAAATCCAGCTAATGCCCATGACGACAAAAAACTTCATGCAAAGGTAGAAGCTGAAATTGTATATGCATAGGTTAGGTTAGATAAAGTTAAGCAACAGCGAACGCGGTCAGTAAGAGGATGGGTGACCGCTAGTGGCAAAAGAATAAGGAACGTTTTCGTGCTTCGAAGGGCTAAAGCCGTCGGTCCGGTCATGTTGTTGTTAGATAGAAATCCTTAAGCTATGTCGGAGGCTTTCGGGTGACATTAAAACTTCCGGCACCTGATTTGGCCACTAACGCCTCCACCAATCCTCATTGGAGCAGCGTGGTGGCAGTATGCTTTAGGGTTTCGATGGGTTGAGGCCAGGTTAGGTTATTATCATCTCATTTTACTTTTAAAATTATTAAGCATATATTTTTAGAAACCAACTTCAGTTTTTCGAGCCGTTTCATTGAAATTTTTTGTACAAGAACAGGTCTTGAAAAATCTTACATGAGATTAGGGTATGGAGCATCACATCTCGCAACATCTCACCAGGAGGGAGCAGGTCGAAAGATCGCAAAAACTTTTCGACTTACTAATGTATATGGATATCATATTTTGTATAAAGAAGATGCTTAAAAAATACCAGTTGGTCTAGTGGTAAGTGAACCCGACCGAATGACGGTTATGGGTTCGATTTCTACCCAGGTCAAACTTTTCTGCGATGAGCAGGAATGTTTGTTCTGTGTCTGGGTGTAAATATGTATACATGTATTTGGAAATTTTTATGTATGTTTATCAGTTGTCTGATCACTATGGTACAAGCTAACGGATAGTTTGGGGTCAGATGGCCGTGTGTGAGTTGTCCAACGATATTTATTTATTATTTTTTAAACACACAGTACCAATCTATCTATAGCCTTTGAGTATTCAAAATTATGAGTTTGTTTATTTTGGTATATACATATGTATATTTTGATTTTTAATCAGTTTTCAGCTTTAATATTAATACATTATATTTAAAATATTTATTATTACATATTAAAAAATGTATGTACTTACGTTTTTTGCTCAACTTTTTTCGAATGACGACTGCTTTCCGTGCAAATGAACTGATTTGCTGTCTTGGTCTTTATAATCGCAATTATAGTCAATGTGAAAAATATTATGTTTGCCACACACAAAATGAGAATTGGTCCGTTCATGTATAGTATTAAGTTTTTGCCTAAAAATTAAGTAAACGAAAGAATATAAACAATATATGTACATATTTATATACAGAGGTTTTTTTTTGGTCTGTTTAATTTTAAATGATTGTCTAATGTATATTTTTTTATCTAATTAACGTAATTGGTGTTTAAGCCGTTCTAATTCATTCAATTAAAAAAAGGCTTTCCGTATAAAAAAGTAAAAAAACAGCGTAGTTTCCTGAATGCTTCATAGATGGGACTAGCAGTACTATTATTATGGTAAAATGTCTCGAGTTCAGTAGCTTAACAAAAAAGCAACTTGATGCTAAGAGTTCACTGGCCGTGACCGATACACCTCAACACACACGTTGTCGACCAACGTATTTGTAGATAAAAGAAGAATGATTGTAGACAAACACAATTTTTACTATCAAGACAATGCCTAACAATGATTATTAGTTAGATTGAAGTACAAAAACGAAACAAATAAAACAAATTTTTTGTAGATATAACCTTATTCTAGGGACAGGTACTAGTGTCGATATGTACAATTAAATACTTACCTTTTAAGAAGCATATCTTCCCTATATTGGGCAACCATTCTGTTTTAGGCAAGTTGGAGAACTCCAAAAAGGCCAAAATGATAGTGAATAATGTGGGGAAACCAAAACTATACATTGCATACAGTCGCATCTGTGATTTCACCGTTCTCTGATTTGGGCGCATATCCCGAACTCCACTAAAAGAAAAAAATATTTAAGTAGGAAAACAATAAAATCTCTCACACAGTAAACGTTTTAAAATACCCCAAACTTCCACAAAAAGAAAAATGATTTAAGTGGAAAAACAATAAATTTCTCTTAGTGTAAACATCTTGAAATTTTATTATATATAATATTACTCCTTACTGCGTAATATTCATGAGTATTGTACTTGAACTTGGAATGGTGTCCACATTTCGCTGTCCATATTCTAAGAATGGAGCGAGTTCAGTAAAAGGTACTACTACTTAGCACAAGGTACAAAATTTGTTAATAACGAGGTCTTTATTAACAAATATTGTGCTATGTCAACAGTCTAACAGAATTTAATGTGGCTCCAGTAGAGAAACGAAAAGACTTCCTTGAGCATAATTTTTGATATAAACTAGTAAGAAATAGATTGCCCACAAATAAAAGGCCGGTAATTGGTATAGTTAGTGAACCTGACTACTACACCGAAGGTCGTGGGTTCGATTTCCCTCCAGGTCGAACTTTTCTGTGATGAGCAGGAATGTTTGTTCTGTGCATCTGGGTTCAATATCCATGTTTATCAGTTGTCTGATCAAAATAGCACAAACTAACGCTTAGTTTGGTGTCAGATGGCCGTGTGTGAGTTGTCCAAATATATTTATCATTATTATTAAATCCTTCAAAGAATACGCTTTAGTGTGCCTTGTAGATATCCCCGATATTAAATAACTCCTCCAATGCCCCCTTTAAGAAGGACGATTCTAAGTGCGATTTCTATCCGCCTACGACGGCTTTCATGGGATTGATAAGTTCTGGTCTTGTGTTCATTTCATGTTTTCACTAAATGATCACGTTTTTGTGATATTTCCTGCTTTGCTATTGTCAAGTTATTACGACAACCATCGTAAAAATCAGCATTTATTGTAAACCACCTACAGAATATTTGTAATTTGGTTCCAAGCATGCGGCGTTTGCCTGTTGTTGGTTTGTCATATTATTATTGTATAAGGCAGTAACCAGTGGAAACTCTTATTCATGACAAAACTGTTGGTAACCTTTAATATAAAAATACAATAATGTAATAAATAATAATAATAAATATAAATATCTTTGGACAACTCACACACGGCCATCTGAACCCAAACTAAGCGTGAGCTTGTACTATGGTTATCAGACAACTGATAAACATACATATATACTTTTAAATACATACTTAAATTGATATTTCTATTACACACCGAGACACACAGAACAAACATTCCTGCTCATCACAGAAAAGTTTGATCTCGATGAGAATCAAACTCCGGTGTAGTAGTCAGGTTAACTAACCACTAGACCAAGGAGCCTGTCAAACCTATGTACCAACCTAAAAACTCGCCACATATCGTAGCACATCACGTTGAGCCAAAAGAACGCAGACTGCAACCAGAAATAAGCGAGAAAAGCTGAAAATAAAATGAATTTCTATAACTTTTTTTGTACAAGTTAATGCTTGACTAGAGTCTCTGATGGTAAGTGGCACTGTAGTATTAGACGCTAAAGCGTATTAACTTATAAGAAGCCTATTCACTCTTGTCTTGAAGATGCCTACAAGTTTAAAAGTTTGACCTGGATGGGAATCGAACCCACGACCTCCGGTGTAGTAGTCAGGGTCACTAACCACTAGACCAACCAGCCTGTCCATTCTTTTATGTGATGAGCAGGCAAAGGAGCAGATCTATAGCAGTCGAAACACGCCTATATTCGCTAGATTACACCTCAGGAATTGTACCATCTTATAAGAAAGTCTTGGTCCACCCTGTCCCCAAAAAGAAAAATCTCAGTGACACATAGTATGTAGTAGTACGTCCCAAAGCTGATACTCAGTGCAACTTCCATCTGCAATAAATGTAAACAAGCCATAAAAAAGTTCTGTAGGGTTTTCATCAACCTACATTAATGAGGGTGTTTCCACAAAATTAAACAAATTATTTTGAAAATTGATTATTAAACTAAGAAATCATCAAATAATAAGCATAAACTACAATTAACTATAATTATACAAGGCACATAAAAAATTACAACACACAACATCATTCACAAATTCATACTCCGACATCCTTAATTTCATGAAGGAGTTAACTACTTTTCAACCTGCTGAAATATTTTGTTTTATACTTTTATAATTTATTGATTTTCGTTTTAATACACTTTATGCATTTGTCACGAAGCAAATAGCATGATTTACAAGTGAAAGTTTTTAAAAAGAAAAGAGTTAACAACTGATAAAATAACAAAATGTTTAATTCTCCTATTTGCCACAGGTTGCTACGGTTTATTGTTAAACATTCCAGATCGAATTTCCACCGAACATAGCGTACGGCATCACATGGAATGCTGTTCTCACTTCTGACAGCTAATTCTTTTTATACCATTTACAAAGTCGCTTAAGTTAAAAGTTCGTTACGTACCCATACTATAGCAAGCGGGAGAATCCGGAGATCGCTGGAGCTGGAGCGCTGTTAACTGCAGAGTTGCCAAAAACAGGAATCCCATGAAAAGGCACGTGAGGTGAGCTACCAGCACCCATCCATGCATATTGTTCAGTTTTGACAGCCATATATATATACCGACTGTCAGTAGAATGAACACGCAGGATACATACATACCTGGGAGATAAAATATTATATAGAATAAACTAGTTTATGCACCCGAAAATTTTCGTTCTCATCCCTTGATTTATTCAAAAGGTGGGGATTTTAAAACCATGGGAAATTGTGTGTAATTTATTTTAAAATTAAAAAATTGTCGTGATTTTATTATGAAATCTACGTCCTGACTATGTATAGGATGTTTCAAAATACATTGCGGAATTAAATGAGAAAAAATATAGAGCCTGTTTATTAATACCCGCAATGAACATAAAACGAGTGTTGCTCTCATTCGCTTTGTGGTATCGGCCGTATTGTCAATTTTCTGCCAAATTTCGCTACTATACTCTATACAATTCGATCTGGAATTTAAAAATTTGGATTTTGTATAGTGAGAAATCCAAATCGAATTTGCACAGAGTATAGTGTTGTATGTCGTTCTCGATTCTATTCGATGCTCGATTCGAAACAGTATGAAAAATTTATATTATGACGTAATTTTGTGAACCATACCTTTATGTTCAGTGATTTTATACAATACGATATTATCGTTTAACAGTTGTGCATGTGGCCCAGACACCAAAGGGAAGTGAAATAAAGCAACGGGAAGAAAACTTGGCTTCCAAAAATTCATAGCCTAATTTAGTCCGCTCATTTAAACTGTATCAT
>DWJZ01007838.1:0-11790 GCA_018249125.1 Asbolis capucinus
AAACGGGGTCGCCTCAGATGAAGGCTTAGAGGCTATTCGGCCAAAGCCATTCTCAGGTGGTGTTTAGTGGGTATGCACCTAGGTTAACGTCAGTCCCACATAACCAGTACAGCCGGCTGTGCTGGTATGCATGATGAGCATTCACCACCTCCCTCCCACGCATCTCCGAAGGGTAGTCCTTTTTCTTTGTCTGGACGCAAAAAAAAAAGAGATCTTTTTCATATAATGGAAGTAGAGCGATAAGAAACGTTTATTTCTCCAAAATTTTAATATCCTAACTATTTGGAAATTACATTATATCGCTGTAATTATTCGTGTAATTTACAATTTCGTAATTTTTGTGATTTTTTTTCCCATAGAGAAATATTCATTGTTGTAACCTTTTCTAGGTACATAGTTACTGCTTTAATTATTACGTTATTATTATGTATTTAAGTATTAGTTAGTTATTTTATTTATGAGGCTTTAATTTCACATTTAAAATATTAGAAAGAACGTTAAATATAATAAGGAACTGTTTTAGTCAACATTTTAGCATTGTGTTTTTGGCATCCTATCAGTTTTCTGCTGAGGCTCAGTTTCATTGTTACAGCTTTCGAGTTCCAAGATTTCCAAGTGGCACTTAAAATCTTGAATATTGTGGCAAATTTATGCTGAAAATTATAATTTAAATGTGAATGAAAATGATGACGTAACACGGTTAGTAAGAGTTGGTAAAAATAGGAATTTTAGTATCAGAAGAATCTCACAAAAATCATCGTTGCAACCTACAACTGTCCCACTACTGCACTCGTATCTCCTCACACTATATCAGGATACATAGTCCACCACGCTGGCCAAGTGCGGTTTGGTGGACTTCACACATCTTCGAGAATCTTTTGGGGAAATTTCAGGAGTGCAGGATTTCTCACGATGTTTTCTTTCACCGTAGCAAGTAATTCAACTTCTGATACGCACATAACTTTGGAAATAAAAGGTGCTCGCTGTAGAATTTGAATTCAGTGGCTCTCGTTCCAGTGAACAACGTTCGAACCACCAGGCTACCACTGCTCGTCCCACAAAAATATAAATAAAATAACACAAAAATATGTTTTTAAGTATTTTTATATATATAAAAAATATGTTTTTAAGTATTTTTTTTGAAACCTTATCTAACATATATAAATAAATAAATTTAAATAAATATATATATACAACTTTTAAACAAGTACCAGCAGTACCTATAATTTAATATCTACCCAGGGAAGGATTCATAGATAATCCCCGATTCAACCCTTCGATATTAACCCGTTCGAACTAACGACTTCACTATCGCTCATGGGCACACACATGCGACTGACAGAACTGTTATTACATCATTAATAAAATTACAAAACTGTGGCCCATGTGCCGGGCCATTCCAACTTTACGGCCCTATTCGGACATCCGAAGGGTTGGCTCAACTTACATAGTGTTTCCAAATAGTGCAATTTAACGGGACATTCCCATGTTATTGGTGTAAGGTTACGAGCTGGAACAATATTTCCCTAAACAATTATTAAAAATATATTATTTTCAACAATATTATTTTATGGAATTAGATAAAAATGGCTAAATAGACATTTAAAAACAAACAAGTTACTTGTAACGTTAATTTCTGGACTTTTTGTTTATTAACTTTTTTTGCTTGTACTTATTCCGCCTTCCCACTAGCATCACAATTAACTATGAAATTTAAACGTAAAATGACTGGACTATAAATGATTGTGTAAAAATAATAAAAAAAAAATTTCAACGGTCGAAACAAATTGTTTACCTACGTAATAAGTTCCATGGGACTGTACTAAGTTTGGAACTTATTATCTGTCGATTAAATAAATAAATCGAATCGATTGAAATATATGAATAGTAATAAAAATATCAATCTAAACTTACCGCAACACATAATTGAGGTTGCATTCAAATTTGTTCAGCCGTTTCTGAGCTAAGCGCACATAAGCGTACAGATCCAGTTACAGATTTATTATTATTGAGGATTATGATAAGAAATAATAATTTATTTATTTATTTTGTAACATAACTGATCATTGTAGATGATGATGATGATCATAATAACATGATGATTACTGGACGTTACTGTTTTAAAGCAGCGAGAAAGCGAATCACCGCTATAAGCCTAGTGGTTAAGAATTCGTTTTTCTACTCGGGGTGTCTGGGTTTGAAGCCAAGGGCGTGTACTCTTGACTTTTCGGAGTTATGTGCGTTTTAAGCATTTAAATATCACTCGCTATAACGGTGAAGGAAAAAATTGTGAGGAAACCTGCATGCCGGGGAGTTTTCAAAACTCAAATTTGTGTGAAGTCTGGCAAACCGCACTCGGCCAGCGTGGTGGGCTACGGCCTTAATCTGCCCATTCAGAGAAAAAACCCACAATTAATATTGAGCCGTGATAGGTTGAGATGACTGTTTTAACACCGGAACCATCCGAAAATATTTCAAGTACATGGTCACATTATTAACCGTGCAGTTGCTTTAATTAAATTTGGGCAATGATCATCACTGGTTTATAAGGATGTTACGATTTCAACGCGTGGATTGAGTGAATTAAGTTGAATCACGTTTATCGATGCCTTTATCGTGTTGCAGTGAGCTGTTTCATTTATTTAATATATTTTAAAATACGACAGCATCATCATTGTAACACATAACTGGCCTGCTGAGCTCGGGTTTCCTCTGACAATAATATAGGGTATAGTTTACCACGCTAGTGCGGATAGAACTTACACGCCTTCGATAACTTTATGGGGAACGGTCGGGAGTGCAGGTTTCCTCAAGATTTTTTTTCGGCAAAACAAGTGGTATTTTTCTTTTAATAAGCACATAAGTTTGAAGACTAGAGTTGTGTAAAGGATTCGAACCCAGGACTTCCCTGGAACCTCTCACACGAGAGCCCAACATCTATCACTGATTCAAAATTTATTAAAAATCGGGTTGTAGAAAAACACATCATCAATTACAATGAAAATTGAACTTTTGGGTCAAGGAATCAATCAATGTTTCGTCTTTGAAAAGAATGATAATTTTTTTCATCTACATATCTTTCGTAATGTAAATTATTTCGTGATTCACGAAGTAAATCTATTGAGGTAATTATTTCATTTCTTTATAATGGCTTACACCAAAGTAAAGCATTGTTTGTCTTCAACCCAACACGTTTGGGTCCACTTTTGAACACGACTTGATTGTGAAAGGAGTCCTAGAGCATACCCCACCACGCTGCTCCAACATAAATTTTCAAGCCACCGGAAGGTGTCCTGGCTTATTATGGCGATTGCTATCAATAACAACTGGGACCGACACCTTTACGTACCCTCTAAAGCACGGAAGTGCACTTGAAAAATTACTTACACTCTTACTTTTTTTACCATCAATAAGTTAGCACTTGACTACGATCCCACCTGATCGTGAGTAGCAATGAAGTCTTCGATGGTAGAGTAACTTAGTAGAAACTTAATCACTCTTGATTTGAAAACTTGATTGTAATCGAACGAGAACACTGACACGGGTAACTTACTCCAGTTCTTCGCGGAACCGGTAATAAAAAACGAGGTGAAGCGCGTCATTCATACCGGAGGGATGTTAACGATGGATGGATACTCGCCGTGCGTCGGCTCGTTCGATGATGCGATGGGAATAGGGGAATTAAATCGTGCAATTCCTGTACACCCTCTTCAAAGTGTATCCTCTAGAAGACCGGCAGGCAGGCAACAAAAATGAAAAAACCAACGATCGTAGCGAAATTACTGAGCAAAGTCTTTGTTCCGCGAGTAATCCGGAAAGCAATTATCTCAAAAGCGTTAACTTAATCACTATTTGTTTAAATCAAAAACTGTTTAGTAATCTGGCTGTAAGAGTTATGTATCGTGTTTGATTGAAATAAAAGAGTTCTATCCTACTAAAGAAAGGCGAATATTTGGAATTGTAAATGCGAAAGTTTGGGAGAATTAATGGATGAATGGATATAAAAGTACTGAAGGAATCTGAATGATATTTGGCACAGAGATAGATTATGGTCGGGAATAACACATGCTACTTTGTTTTAACGTACCATGCGAGCAAAGCCGCCGCCGGAAACAAATTAGTGAATCGGACCCGGGTTTGATTCCCAGTTATTCATTTTTTACAGATGATGGTGTAAAATTTACATTATCAGGGGTTTTTGACGCAAAATCGAAAAAGATACGTCCGCGTGGCACATCTTCCCTCTTCACTATTCCTCCCCCTCTTCAGCCCAACGGTATACAACATATCTAGTGCATGAACATATGTAATGTCATGATTATGTTTTCAAGTATGAAAACCTTTCATCTGTAACCTATGTTTTCCTCAATTTAAATTTCACCTCTATACTAAGTTTCATCAAAATCGGTCCAGCAGTTCAGTCATAACAGACAGAAAAATTTCACATTTATAATATTAGTCATTTATTCTTTTTATACAGTTTCGAAAACAAGTAAACTATAGTAAAAGGTTCATTCACAATTCCAATGGGTGTTAATTGTTTTCAGTGAATATAAAACTTTTGTTCTTCTCAGTAACGTTCTTGTAATTAGGAACACATAAAATACACATAAAACCGTAGAAAAAGGGATAATATACAGTTGCCCTTATCCAAAGTACCCTTAATACTGTGCTTAAGAGGGCGAGCCAGAGATGTTCGGAGGCTTTTCGGGCCCAACACTCTTTAAGCCTTTTAATATCGCCCAACGGTTTCAATTCTTACATTACTTAACTTTTTAACGGCATTCGTGACGTAAAGGATTGTAATGTGTCATTTTATGTTTTATTTTATTTTTACAAGTTTTTATTTAACTTGCAATGTATGTTTGTTTATTAATATGTTAGTATATTTGTCTGTTACGGATCAAATCTTGCAAGCTTAATTAAACCCACTTCCTCTTACACTACCGAGTTGAAATTTTGCATAAAGTTTTCATACTGATGACAATGCATTTTTATGATAAGCATGACCTGATACTACATTCAGTATTGGCTCCAGACAAGGGAACTTCTCAACGGTTAACAATACAGTGATGAAATTTTGTGTGTTTCTTTGTATTATGTATCTATAAATAAAGCTTGTGTTTTTAAATAATTTTAATAGAACTTTTATACATTTTAAGGGAATATAATGTACAATTTTTAATACCTTTTTCTCTATAGTTGTTAGTTCCTGAAATCTAAACTAATATAATAATTGTGAAAGTACATACATATGTCTGTATAAATGTGAAATCAAATTTTCGTCATTGAAGAAAGGTTTTATTTCATTGTTGTTTCTCAATGAGATCTCATTAATTTATTGTGCTAAATTAATTGTAAAAAATAAATGACATAATTTTACAATCAATTAAATTTTAATTGAACTGTAATGACATAAAAATATTTACGTTAAGTTATTTAAGATTTACGCCTTCATTGTTTTTGGTATAAGCGAGAAACTCTTATAAGTTACGCCCTTGTTGTTTCCCATCGTGGATTTTCTGTTCTTCTTTTCCGCAATCCTTAATCATTCTCTTTTCACCTCTTCTTCTGACACCCGTCTTGATGTGGTATGCGGTATAAACGAACTGATTGGGGACCTGATATGCCATCTCCATCAACCGTGGATAATAATGGACCAGTAATACCAGCGTTGTTGTCGTTTGATAGAAATCGTTAAACCAGGCCTTAGAACGGCATAATAATTTCCGACACTAGGTTGGCCACTAGCTCCTCCACCAATCCAAACACGCAGCGTAGTGTGTATGCTCTAGGCCTCTTCAGTATGAAGAGAAACCTTTACTTATCAGTGGGCCATTAATGGGTTAAAAATACCAGCATAGCCTGCCAATAAAGAATCCAAGGACCCGCTTCTTGTTGGAGTTCATCTTACAGCTTTAAGGGAACACATTTATAACACATTTATAATTAATTAATTAAAATTATGTACTCATATGTCACGTTTACGTTGAATTTTTTTATATATACATATATTTTGTTAGTAATTTCATAGTCGATATAGGGACTTTTTATTGTTAAATTTTGACTTTCGTTAAGTGAGCCTTTGGTTCCTTAGACGGAATATATGCATTTCATTTTATTTCATTTCAATGAATAAGACCTGATTAATTACGTCAGCAAAATTTGGATTTAAAAAAAATAACACCTCATAAAAATCCTGCCCACAACCGAGGTAATTACCCAAAGTGGGTACAAAACCTTTCACGTCCTTCAAATCATATTTTGGGTGATAAACAAAACGCCCCTCGATGGGGACGGAACTTAATCAAGCAATTAATTGCTAATTGAATTACATCCGTCACCGCCCGTAAGCGGGCCCTTGTTTGGGAATACCT
Source organism: Asbolis capucinus (assembly GCA_018249125.1). NCBI lineage: Eukaryota > Metazoa > Arthropoda > Insecta > Lepidoptera > Hesperiidae > Asbolis > Asbolis capucinus. The sequence continues at coordinate 6,378 of DWJZ01007838.1, forward strand.
GGCTTGTGGTCGGATATGTAGTCCTGGTGTTAGTTATGAATTTCCCTAGATGTCGCATTTACCTATATCAAATAATACTAGCCTACAGATAATAGCATCAATATTCTTACTAATAGTATACATATATATGAAGATGTTATTGCAAAGTGTGGGCAGGAATTATAATACTTAAAACTTTTTCTCCACTCCCTTCTACCATCGAACGACACGACACACCGGGTATCCTTACACCGAAAGCATCTCTCCGGTACGGACGACACGCTGCGCCTAGTATGAATTTCATTGAAGGATTGGAATAAATTAACACCATGTATCTTCGCTGGAGTATTTTGCAGGTGTCTTCAAGGCAAGAGTAAATAGGCTTCTTTTAAATTAAGGTACTTTAATATGTACGACTCCATCGGCATTTCCCATCAGGTGGGATTATAGTCAACCATTGACTTAATGTATTGACGTAATGTATGTAAAAAAATTACTCTTTCTGTCTGTTATATTTTTACATTTAAAAGTCCAATCTGATTTTGATGAAATTTTGTACAGAAGTAGAGTAGAGGTTGAACAAAACTATAGGCTACGTTTTTCACGAAGAAAGGCTTGAAGAGTTGAAACAGGCAAAAAAATTCTCCCTTATTGAAGATATAAGTATAACATTGTATTCATTTACTCTAGATGTGGTGTTGACTTTGGCGAAGAGGGGAGGAAGGTGAGGTGTGGAGGTTAAAAAGGGGGGTGTAGAATGTTTTCTCTGTTTGTCTTTTACTCTGTGTTTGTGCACGCTAATTTCAAAAACGGCATATTTAAATCAAGTGTATACTATTTTTTGTGCCTTGAAAATTTCGTTTTTATTTTCATTCGGTTTAGAAATAAAGAAGATATGTTAATTTAATTAATGCCGTCTCCAGCGCTTAGGCTACAAATAAAACTAGGCGGAATATTTATTTTTCAGTAACTATCAACGAAGCGTTCTTAGCCCGGCGGCTTGTTTCAATCAATAAGTTAAGTAATAGCGGGTGCGATCGGTAGAAGGATGGGTGACCGGTAGTGGCAAAAAAATCATGAAATCTTCCCGATAGTGGCAAAAAAAATCATGAACGCTTCCATGCTTCGGAGATCACGTAAAGCCGTCGATCCTGGTTGTTGTTGTAAGATAGCCAGGTCAAGCCACGTTGGTGGCCTACGGGCGACATAAACACTTCCGATACTTGGGTTGGCCACTAACCCATCCACCAATTGGAGCAGCGTGGTGGGGTATGCACTAGGCCTCCTCAAAATGAGGAGAGACTCGTACTAACTAGTATTGAATGCAACTATTAGCAATGATGAACTAAGAGCGAATTATAGATGTGCTTCCTAATAATCTCCACCACGCTGGTCCATTGCAAATTGGTGGAAAGGTCAGTGGCGTACCCAAACGTCGGAAGATTTTAAGCCACCCGTAGGCCTGCGACATGGCTTAATAATTGCTATCTAACCGTCGGTTTACGTGCCCTTCGAGGCACGGAAGTTCTCATGAAATTTTTACCACTAGCGATCACTCATCTTCCTATCGACGGCGTCCGCTGTTGCTTAATTCCCCCAATCACTATCTTCGTAAGACACGGCTTAGTTTGGAAAATACGAGTATCTTAAGACATTTCCTATGCTTACCTGAAAGTTTTACTGTATTTGTTTAAGTACGGAATAGGAATATTGTAGTAACATTATGCTTGAATCGTTCCAGTTGCAGTGCAGGACACATTTCGTTCGTTCCATTATTATTCTTGGTTCCGACGGAGTTTTCTTGAATAATATTAAAGGTTTTGCTAAGTTCAGCTAAAAGTTCACTATTTGCATAAATGGGTAGTGTTTTGAAATAAATGAAATCATTATGTAGGAATATATATTGTTATATGTCTGCTTTAACCATAAAAATGTTAGGTATATTTTAAACTTTAACCAAATTACGTTTCATAAAATAGCGCTTGTAGCTAGGTTTTCCAATATTTTTTTTAAATACAGAACTTTTGTTTGTGAGAAGAAAATAAACAGTATTTTTAATTGTTATATTTTGTAGACACTTTTTAGTTCTTAGTGCACACTTTATCAATTCACTTTCATTAAGTTTTAACTTTTATTAAACGGCTAACTCACATTATATGGTCAGATTCGCTGACTAGTTTCAGTCCTGTCTGAGGTCCTTCATCAGGATCCGTCCGCGAACAATCCGCGGCGAATCCGACCATAATTATAACGTGAGTCAGCCGGTTCTTATAATAATCATGTATCAAGTATAATTTACACAAAAACTAAATTATAATTTAATCAAAAACAAAAAAATACCGTTTCTGACAGTAAAGCTGGCAACCCTACTGATAGCTCAGCGGTTACCGGCGATCTGTTGAACCCTGTTAAGTTAAACAGCAGTGAGTGAGGTCGGTAGAAACAGGAATGAATGTTAGTGGCAAAATTACTTAATACTTTCTGTACTTCGTGCTTCTTAAATTTGCGTCGGTTAGAACAGGATACATAGAAATAAAAAAATATTATTTATGTAATTCTTTCATATTCTACAAATTAGTGTTTAACCGCGATTCTGGGTGGTGGTAAGTAGCTATGCAGTCTTAGATAATATATAGATAAAATAAATCCTTTTACTGCATTAAATTCTCAATATTAATATCTTCTCGCCATCTTATGACGTCACGGCCGCTGTTACACCCGTAGGGTTGGCAAAAAAGATAGAAAGAAAAACAATTGAAAAAAACAATGTAAAATCAACATCAAATACTCCCATCACTGGTCTGGTCTATGTCTATACGCAAAATTATCAATTTGGTTTATTTTTTTAAGCGTAAAAATAGAAAAAAGACAGAAATCACTTTCACATTTAAAATATTAGAAGGCATTTTATTCAAGCAAGGAGCTAATGCACATTATATTTCATGTCAATGCAACGGCGTCATCACGGGAATGTAAAAGGGGAGTCCCCTAGGAGTTTTGAGACGTTAATTACAGACGATTATCTTTCGAAGCACTATTTATTCTCGCCAACCAACGACGCCGATCAGTTAAGTTTTAAAGCTCATTAAAATTGATGGTTCATTCATATCGTGTCAATTTCCAGGCGGAAAATTAAAATGATACCCGAGGCAACCGCTCTCCCACACGCCAGTACGCCATACACCGTTCATTGAAAAAATATGAGATATAAAAATTAAAAGAGAAAACCTATTTGAATACATTAACTTTCCTGAAAAAGTTTAACGGATGTGAATGCGGTGATATTTAGACTATTTATATAACGGAATAGAGAAAATATTTGCATTATATAAAAACCATTTTAAACCATATGTGTTTGTGTGCGAGTCGAATATGACAAAAAGACTTATAACGTAATACGGAGTTAATAATTTTTCTTATGCAATATGCAACCTGTACATGCACCTGGAATCATTGGCCATCCCTTTCAATGTGGGGGAGACCCGAGTCCAGGAGGTAGTGTTGCAATGATGATGATATGCTGTAGTATCGATGACAGTCTGCTGAGGATGGGCATGATGGTGATGAGCACGTCCAGATTAATGATTGCTTTATCTGGGCATTTTTGTATTTTTCTTTAATTACATCCTGTTCTCGTCCGATAGATAGTTAGAAATAGGCACAATTTTATATTCGAAAACATAAACAAGTATCAAGAATGTTTCGATACTATTTTTTTTAATGCCACCTTTTGTCACAACCAAGTTTCAGTAGCCAGGCTCTACGTTATTCTAAGGACAAAATGTCACAGCATTCACAAAGGCATGTGCACACTAATGCGATCTGGTTATCAGGCAGTTACAGACGAACCGAACGGACCGCAAACTGCTAAATACCCACCAATAATGTATTAACGTCGAGTGTCGAGGAGAGATTTGGTTTATGAATTGCTACCCTATAAATTGGAAGCCGGGAGACAATGCCTGTGGTCTATACTGTTCTCAATTTAAAAATTCAATATTAATTTAATTACGTCTGGCTCCAATGATGAGGCTTGCTGAGTGTATTTTATCTTTTTAAAGGAGGGTAATGAAAAGGTTTTCAATAGACTTCCCTGGTACCCACTGTTCGTTCGAAATGTTTCTCTGTATATTTGAAAAGATAATTGTATGTGGGTATTTCAAAATTTGAGACATTATTGTTTTTTTTGCATAAATCAATAATGAACTTTTAAGGGTAATTCTGGGTTTCTTCCATATTTTTATTTATAAAAAATATTAAAAATATATTAATAATAAAGAAAATTATATAATTTTTGCTAAATTAAACAACGTAATATAATATTTTAAAGAATCAAGTCATAACTTTGTGTGTATCCTTCTAGTCGTACCATATTACATAGAAAGATATTTTTCGATGTTTGGGTTGTATCAGTTAGAAAATAAGGATTATTGTGGACCGTGTTTATGTGATGGTTGTTTAAAACGAACCAGCCCACATTTCAAGTGAGCTGTTGTATGTCGAGACATATTTTTGTAGTTGATCCGCCATCTAGTTGTATTGATCGAAACTGGCAACGCTTGTGACGCACCAGCCTGGTGTTGCCTATGTTCATCTGCAGTGGTGTTCCCTTGTATTCAAGCGATGCGTGTACTCGTTTGCCTATTTGTCACATAAAGTAATAAAAAAACTACTAATGTTTCCCAATATCATAGACAAAGGATTAAATAAAATTACTGTTCAGTAATTTAAATTATTTTATTAAAATAGGTATTCAAAGACCAATACAAAATTAAAGTCCAAAGGTCGTGTTCATTGTTATGTTAACATTAATAACTAAAATAATATTATCACACGTAATGTACGCCTCAAACAGAAAGACACGCTTTTTATATAGACACCTTGCTATACTTCAAATTTTATTTCCCGTTAATAACAAAAAAAAACATCAGAATTAAGAATAAATCATTTTATATATTATTAATTATATGTTATTACTACAAAAGTGTACTAAATTTATTTTATAAATGCCACTTGTTCCAAATAAAACTACCAATTAATTTAATACTTTTAGCGTGTTCAAATTATAAGTCGCATTGTTTCCAATAATCTACATTTTACAATAATATATTTAAGTGTAATTTATCAAGAACAAATTATGATTACTATAATGAAAAACAAACTTAAAATCATGATTACATTGCGCTTATAATAGAATGGTATATTTATTTACGAAGAATAGGAACTAGAAGGAATTTTTTCATACTTTAAAATTGCAATGACAGTAACTATTATTATCTACACTACGTTTTATAACTCAAAAATTTGTAAGGACGAAGACTTCTATGTATACAGGACGTATGGTATTGAAAATTGCTTCATCATCATCTCAATCCATCACGGCCCACTATTGAGCACGGGTCTCTTCTCTGAATGAGAAGGTTAAGGCCATAGT
>DWJZ01007839.1:0-11789 GCA_018249125.1 Asbolis capucinus
ATTACAGAAAAGTTAGACCAGGGTGGGAATCGAACCCACGACCTCCGGTGTAGTAGTCAGGTTAACTAACCACTAGACCACCCAACCTGTCAATTGTTACGTACTACAAGTAGTTAAGTAAGATTTAGTAATATAAATTTTGTGGTTAAATAATCATATTAGTTCAAACAATTAGTGATAATTACTCTGATTAAGATTTACTATAACTATCCTGTAATAATATTAACGTAATGTGTTTGCCACAGAAACAACACAGAATTGTGAGATCACAAAATGTCTGTGTTGATGTAGACAGAATAAATATTAGTTTTTGCGGTCCTCGTTATTTTACGTGTCATGTCTTGCCCTTTGAGAAAGATATATTAAATTCCATATGTACTAAATGGTTTATTTTACTATATTACGAATATTTTTATATATGAATACATATAAAACTTTGTATCCCTTTGAAGGACCGTTACGCGGACGCACCTGTCTGTGCTTTGGCACATTTTAAATTGATGATGAGAAGGAGTGCAGAACGCTGATTTTATAGAGTAATGCATTTGAACGAAAGAAAGTGTTTATATTATGAGCAATATAAAATAAATTTAAACAAACTAAAACAAATACAATAAAATGAGCAAAATAAATAAAAACAAATACATTCAAAATTTCTTACGCTGACAAAACAGTGATGCACTCGACAAAATGACCGTGTCAAGCCAATAGCCGCTGTTTTCAGTACGACCCGTTTGTATTATTTGAAAAAAAAAACAATAAATACTATACACCTTACCACACCCTTTTAACTCTTTTGTTTGACAATTTAAATTACAGATTAAGGTTAATTCAACACTGACAGTGATTTCTGTTGTGAATTGTACTGTGAATTGCGCTGTGAATTGCATTGTCAATTGCACTGTCAATTGCCCTGTCAATTGTACTGTAAATTGCACTGTAAATTGCATTGTGAATTGCATTGTCAATTGCACTGTCAATTGCACTGTCAATTGCACTGTCAATTGTACTGTCAATTGCACTGTAAATTGCACTGTCAATTGCACTGTTAGTTGTACTGTCAATGTTAAATGAACCCTGGGCATTATTGAATTAAGGTCAAATTTCGATCGCAGACAGATTCTCCAGTTCACATTAATATTCTATTTGTCTTAACTTTTAACAGAAGGCATTGAGTTCCTATTATGTTATTCATTAGCTATATTTAGAACACTTTAAATATTTCAAGTTTCTTTAGAATTTGTAAGTCAAATTGCCATTTTTAAAGTTTCGTTTGATTTCTTCTCAATTTGGATTATTTACTTGGAATTCTTTCAGATGTTTCAACAAAAGTTTTGTCGACAGTAGCTAGAATTTGAACAAAACACACGGTATATTAAGTTTAGGATCTTATAAACATGGTTCTGCCAGTTCTTAATAAAAATAAAATATAAAAAAATACTTATGTCGCGTACGCTGGGGAAACTATTGATAACAGAGCAAAGTGATGTACTACAGTTGTATAGAGGACATTAATATTTACGAATAAGTCTGCGAAACCATATACCTGCGCCTAACTGTTACAGTTATGTCACAATAACTACTTTTTTCTGTGAACTGGTTCTTCCTCTTTAACCAAAAAAATACTGAATGAATTTTAATGAAATGTAGCACGGAGATAAATTATAATCTGGAATAATACATGGACTAGTTTTAATGAACATACCAAGGGAAGCCGCAGGTGGAAACAAGTAAGAAATCGTCAAACTTCGGAAACTTTGCCCTGCGATCTTATCAATATGAACCTATTGTTACCACATTGAACATTTTATGATTGTACGTTGAATTGTTGATGTAACATTGCTCTGCCATGGACAAGTTACGAAATTTACTTGATCTTAGATTAATGCTCTATGCTATCTCATTGTTCATATCTGCATTACTGCTATAAAACAAGAAGATCGTATACATAATAAAGATAAAATCGTTAAAATAGAAACAGTATCAAAGTCGCCCAACTAAACCTACCTATGGTTTGCCCCAAGGTTCAATACTGGGTCCGCTTCTATTCCTTACAACAATATTAGTAAACTTGGTCTTAAAGGCGAAATTGTACGTGGATGACACAAGTCTACTTAACTTTGGTCATTCGGTAGGACGTATAGTTTCTTGCTTTCAAAAAGATGGTTGCAGTCAAATTAATTAAATATTAACACTGATAAAACTAATTTCGTAATAAAAGAATGTAACATTAAAAATTAATAATACACAAATTGTACGAAAGCCCCAAGAAAAACATTGTGGGCTAGTATTAGATAAATATGTTAATTGGAAATCTCAAGTAGAGGCTATAAAACATAAGTTATAGTCAATAATAGGTATGTCATATGAAATTTGGGGAACAGCAGCGAAAACTACTTTAGACATAATTCAAAAAGCACAAAATAAACTAATTAACATTTTATTTAAGTACAAATTTCAAATACCAAGACAAAAAATATATGAATCGATAAAAATTATGAATATTACGCAAACCTATATTATATATACATGTACAATACATGCTTATTAATATATAAAATTCTATATAAGCAAATTAACTCAAATTTAACCTTCACAAGAAACCATGAAGTACACATAAAAAAATTAAGAAATGCAAATCACTTAATAACTCGTAGACCAACAACTAATTATGGTAAAATATATAGAATTTGAAGGTATTAATATGTACATATGATAAATTACCAACGAATATAAAGGAATCAAACACAATAGGAAAATTCAAAATGTTATTAAAAGAACATATTACTATGTCTATGCATACATAATTTATTATAGTATATATTTTTAATAAATGTATAACAACAGACAATATGTTATATGGATATAAACAAAACAAGTTATAAATGAAATTGATAAATCGGATTAATACGTTGTGTACGCTCACTTTGCCACTTCCAGTCAAATATTCTCTAGATCCTTGTAATGGCTTATCTACCCTACTGTAATGTTAATAATTTTTCATGTAATATACATAGTGTATATTGTAATATCATTTCATTGTAATATATTCCATGTATGAAATATTGTTTCTTTTTAAGAGAATAATGTTATTTTTTTCAGAAATAAAGTTCTTAAACCTAAAATTGTCAAGTTCGAAAGTGGAGTCGAATTGTTGGAAAGAAAATACTGTATACTGTCATTTTTTAATTTCTTTTTATAATTATAAAAATATGGTTATTCACTTAGTACACCTTTTACTAGGGGGAAGGGTGTTGCGAAATGCATGGAAAACATTAAGAGCAACCATAAGCCCAGAACAAAGATTTATCTGTCAAATAAATATCCTAGTGGATTAAGCTTGAAACATTGAATTTGAAGCCGGGGTGGTTCCACTTATCTTTTGCTTCGGTTTGTTAGGGTGGGGTCACGAAGAGTTGAGGGGGGGTCACATAGAGGTGAGGGGGGTCACGAAGAATTGAGGGGGGGGTCATATAGAGGTGAGGGGGGTCAGGAAGAGGTGAGGTTGGGTCACGAAGGGATGAGGGGGGGTCACAAAGAGGTGAGGAGAGTTCACTAACAATTAAGGTGGGGTCACGAAGAGGTGAGGGGGGTCAGTAAGAGTTCAGGGGGTGTCACGAAGAGGTGATTTGCTTAACTTCTTGGATCGCTTACAATCAAAACAAGCCGCCAAGCTATGAACGCTTTATACAAAGTATTACGCTATCGGAATCATATTCTTATTGTTCTCATACAACAATATAATTATATTTCATAACAACTGACTGTAGTCTATAATTGAGACAATAAACGGAATGTTACGAAATTTGTCTAAGAAACTTATAACAGTAGTACAGAGTTAAAACGGTTCGCTGTACTCTTTTTTTATCTAAACTAAGCTAGCGCTTGACTACGATCTCACCTGATCTGTAAGTGGCGATGAAGTCCTCGATGACAAAGCGCATTACCTTAGAAGCCTATTCACTCTTGACTTTAAGACATTTACATCGTAATCGAACGGGAACACTAACACAGGCAACTTATTCCAATCCCACTCGGTGATGATAACAGTACTCATACAACGTACTGGATCCCACATCTGAATATGAATTGTTTGTGGTAAGACATTAGGCCGATCAGTCTTAAATCGACATCTCGCACGAATGAATTGTTTGTGGTAAGACATTAGGCCGATCAGTCTTAAATAGACATCTCGTGCTATATATTAATAAATAGGTGTTAATAGCGTATTTTCAAATCACCCAGTCACTGCCTTATTTGCTACCTCTCGCCCCTCTTACCTCAGCAATTTGACTGAATTTTCAGTATTAGAATACATACGAATTCGCCAGCGTGTTGAGAATTAGTAGCCTGTTTCTACACTATGTTCATTGTCTATGGTCCGTTTCATTCAGATTCGTTCAATCGTTTTTGCGTGAAAGAAGAGGAAACATCCATCCATACAATGTTTTGCATTAATGATATTAGTAGGATAAGTGTGTAGAAGGGTGTTAGTTAATGTTTTATCTCTGTCTATCATTAACTAGCTTCCGCCCACGACTTCGTCCGCCTGGAATAGTTACTTTGGGCTACCGCTAACACCCGCGACTTTTTTATATAGGTGAGTAAGTACTGGGTCGTATAATCTTATATCATTTAGGTAATTTTGCTGTGATGTTATTTTAAATCTACGATATCTCCTGATACACATGTTCATTTCAATTCAATGGTGTAAAAGGCTATTTTGTTTAAATTGAATGGTTCTGATGAATAACGTATTTTTTAACAAGGAAAATATCGTGTTTATAGAAACACCTTCGCAAGTAGTGCATTGTTTTAGAATAAATTTGGTTATCATAATAAGGTTATAATCAGATAATTTTAAAACATAGACATATGCTGTCACGGACTTTTTTTAGACCTTTTAAAGGGGAACAATTCTGTCATACATGATTTTTGCGAAACTTTAACCGTTTACGCGGCGCACGAAACGCAAACTCTCAATAGGAAAAAAGTCCCCCGATTTTGAAACACTCTTCATTGGTGCACCGCTCCTATTATTCTTAGTGTGATGATATATACTCTATAGATGATATATATCTATCTAACACAGAAAGAATTTCAAATCGGACCAGCAGTTCATGAGATTAGCGCGTCCAAGCTAACAAATAGACTCTTCAGCTTTATAATATTAGTATAGATTTATCAACTACAGATAAGTTACATTGGTTAGATAAGAATTTGATAATAATGAAGTGTTCTGATGATTGTCAAGGTTTCTCTAATTAACGTAAAATATATATGTATATACTTAGATTTCCACAAGGAAGTTCATTGAAGTTGTTAAAATATTCATCTTAATTTTAATATATTTAACTCTTTTGTGATGCACAAGGTAAGTCGCAAGGATTTAATTATCACGCTTCCTATTTCTGATATTTGTCATCATTCTATCACGTTTTGGCGCGTTACGGAAAAGTTATTAGAGTAAATATTTCGTCTCTTTCTTTATTAGCATCGGTTGACATTATGGTGTGTTACTTACTGCTGAACGGCCGTGACCCATGATCAGTGAAAATGGGTCGAAATATCGTCGCGAAAACATATCGTGAGTACCCGTGATATAGTAAAATGTACACAATTAATTAAGAATCGAGTTTAAAATCGTATAATATCGATTTCTTCTACAAATGTACAACTCGAAAGGTACATTTTTTAGAAAGATTTTTATCTTGCTTCGCCAAAGAAGTATAACTTCTTACATACGTACATAAGTACATATTATTTTAGATTTTCACTCTCTTTAACGTAAAGTAGAACTAAGAATAAATAAATTTGTATTTGAATAAAGTTTACTCAAAAAGAGAAGTGTTAGGTATAAATTTGGTGGCTTAATGCGTGTTGGACAATGTGGCTCAAAGAGAGATGAACCGATATTGATAAGATTTTTTTAAGTTGTTTAAAGTTTTAGATCATGATTCGAGAAAGTCTGTTTCGTCATCTAGATTAATGTGTTTTGTTTAAAAACAAGTTTTATTAAAAATATTTAAAAACACAAGCTTCAATTATAGATCCTTAATACTAGAAATACACAAAATTTCATAACTATTGTTAACCGTCGAAGAGTTCCCTTGTTTGGGCCAAAAATGCAATGTCATTAGGATGAAAACTTTACGCAACATTCCGTATTGTATGAGTAAGTGGGTCTAATTAAGTTTACAACATTAGACCCGTAATAAACAAATACAACTAATATCTAAACATAAACTGCAAGTTAAATAAAAATCCTTGTAAAAAAAAGGATTTGTTACATTTTATATTTAGACATGCAGAAACTTAGATAAGTTATTAGGAATTAGCAGTGATGGCCTAGTGGTTTGCATGTTGGTCTCTCAAACAGGAGTTCCATAGTTCAAATCCTGCACGTAATTCTGATTTTCAAAGTTAAGTATGTATCACTTATTTCATTATTACTTGCTATGGTCAAAGATAACATCGCGAGGAAACTCTCTTAAGATTTCTTCACAAAGTTCTCAAAGTGAGGGGTACAGCCCATAGTCCACCATCCGCTGTTGGCCAACGTGGTGGACCCTGTACCCCTCACACTGTGAGTGGAGACCCGCGCCCAGTAGTGGGATAGTTATGGTAATGATGAAAAGAAACTACCCAACACGTTTTCATTTCCTAGTTAGTGTTAAAATGGATCAAAATGGTCTTTTGATTACATTAACTTAAAGTTTGATTTTCAACTTGAATTGTTTGATATTACTCATAACTAAGTGAAGGGGACTTCAAATAACCGTATCATAAACTATGTTAGCATTTTTGGTTATCGAAATTTGACTTGAAAAGCAGATCGATAATATTAAGGTAAAAACCAGTTGTGAGGTAAAGCCATTATAGATATACAGTACGAGGTGGTATTATCGTGTGATCGGGGATTTACCGACGAACAAGTAAAAAAGACGGCCAAGACAGTCCGCATATTTATATAAAACTACAAACGGCCCTCGTTTCGCTTTGGAAGGCAGTTACAAGAAAAAAGTAGTTATTGTGCCATAACTGCAGCAGTTAGACGTATGGTATTGTGGGCTATTTGTAGATATTGATGTCCTATATAAAACTGTAGTACATCACTTTGCTCTATTGCCAATCGTTTATAAGATTTTTTTTGGTATTTTTTTCACACGTTGGGTATATTATCGAAATTTCCATACGGATCTGCAACGTTTTTTTTAATGTTCTAAAATGTTTGTCTGGGATAATGTAGGTTTCTAATGATAAAAAAAAGATTCACTTCGAACAAACATTGAAATCTGCCCATTTTGTAGTTTTAGCATAGACTAGGTTCCGTCTGCGGTTTCGCCTGCATGGTACGTTGATAAAATTCCTGTGTTAATTCAGAGTAATTTATCTATCTCTGAACTTGGTTTTTTATTATATTCATTTTAACCCATCACGGCCCTCTATTGAGCACGAGTCTCTTCTCTGAATGAAAAGATTAACGCCATAGTTCACCACGCTGACCAAGTGTGAATTGGCAGACTTTACACACCTATGAGTTTTACAAACTCCCCGGCATGCAGGTTTCCTCACGATGTTTTCCTTCACCGTTATAGCGAGTGACCTTCAAATGCTCAAAACGCACGTAACTCCGAAAAGTCAGAAGTGCGCGCCCTGGGATTCAAAACGGACCTCCCGAGTAGGAGGAGGAATTCTTAACCGCGAGGCTATCATTGCTTTTTTATTAAAATCCGTCCAATTTTTGAGTAGAAGAACTAACATCCATTAATTTATCTAATAACCGTATAAACTTGCATTTATAATATGTATGTATTAGTAATATGTACATAACTACACAGATAGCATCTACTTACGACATTTTATTTTAGTCAACGACAAATATTTACTTATTACCTTGCTCTTAAAATAATACCAGACGTTAATAAAATTGTGTTTTCTGTGTTTCAATGTTTTTAAAACGAGAAAATACATGGCATTTTAGACGAAGAGGCATTAGTTGCGGTATACGTGAGCAATGAAAACAAAAGTCATCAGTATTTTCCCACAGAATCTGGTTACGATAAGATATTTGAATATGTTTAGATAACAATATTCCTCATGATTGAACTGAAAACTTTTTTTAAGTGGTAATCCGCAAACGAGCAGACCTGATGGTAAATGGTCAACGCTCATAGACATTAACTATACTAGACAGGCGTCAGTTACGCGGTGCCTGCTGGAAGGAAGGAAGTCAAAGGAACAAGGGAAGCAGTACAGTGCTGAAGCAACCGGAATCGACAACCACACCGACTCTCCACAGACATCCCTACAGCATACAGGTTTAGGTCGGGTAACAGACGAAGAATGAGACAGACGACAAGGGAGAAAATGAACAGGATACTACCTACTGATTATTTTTCTTTGAGCTGCTTTATTGAACTAGTTTTCGCCAGCGGCTTCGCCTGCGTTTCGGTTACATTGATAATAAGTAGCCCATGAAGTATTCCGGACCATAATGTCTCTGTGATGGCCTAGTGGTTAAGAATTCAGCCTCCTACTCGGGGGGTCGGGGTTTGAAACCCAGGGCGCGCACATCTGACTTTCGGAGTTAGGTGCGTTTTAAGCATTTAAATGACACTTGCTATAAGGGTAAAGAAGAATATCGTGAGGAAACCTGCATGCCGGGCGTTTGCATAACTCAAAGGTGTGTGAAGTCTGCCAATCCGCACTTGGCCAGCGTGGTGGATTATGGCCTTAACCTTCTCATTCTGAGAAGAGACCCGTGCTCAATAGTGGGCCGTGATGGGTTGATAGGAATTTCTCTGTGAAAAATAACGATCAGAACCGTATACAGGAGTAACAAAAAACCATGCATCCATTCTCATAAAACCTTCCCATTTATAATATTAGTAGGAAATGCTCTATATGCTCTATGTGACCAATGAAGTTGAGCCATCGCGCCCGGTTGGCAGGAGGATGGGTGAACCAAAATTCATGACCACTTCCGTGCTTTAGAGGGCACGTAAAGCCACCGGTCCCTGTTAATGTTGAATACCAATGGTTATGCCACGTCAGAGGCCTGTGAGTGGCATAAAAACTTCTGACACTTAGGTTGGCCAGTAAGCCTTTAATTCGCAATGGAGCAGCGTCGTGGAGTATGCTCTGCACCTCCTCAGTATTAGGGGAGACCCACCTCCGTGGTGACGAGTTATAGTGCAGCTGACCTTGCCTTCCAAGCGAGTGGCCCCAATGTTATTTATGTGGTAGATAAATACTTGTTCCTGGGTCTTGGGTGATATCATGTTCGTATTATCATTAGTATAAAGTCTGTGCCGTTGAAATTCTAATGTCGGCTATTTTTTCCTCAATAATAACTTCTTTTGTTAGTATTTGCTTATTCATCTAAATCAGGGGTGAGCAACCTTTTGAATGAAAGGGCCAATTTTAAATTTAATTTTTGCTAGAGGGCCGCACATAGATTAGCATTATTTATACTTAATCAAATGTACGTAAATGTACAATGTACGCGGGCCGCGGGATGCTGACCCCTGGCATAAACAAATTAACTATATATAGAAAGTTAACACTACACTTACTCTAACAGATTGAACGTAATCGCTTGAAAGAGAGGTCCTGGTTTCGAACCCTGCATATTCAATTTTCATCGTGATGTGTATTAGCTAATTATTCCTGTAATAAGTTACTACAACTATGTAAATATCGGCTCGGTGTTCTCACTTGTCCACGTCATCACTGTGCGGCGGTCGGGGCCATACTGACTATGCAAACGTACCCTCCCCTCGCCGCACCCTGCGTGGGGTGTAGATCCGAGACGACAGATGTCTCTGTGTGTGTTCAATGTGCGTGTGTTCGTGTGTTGTCATTCTTAATTTACCTATGTATATGTTACACTATATACTACAATTCCCATGAGAATATTGCACAAAGGTAGCTTATATACTGGTATATCAGCGAGAACATATAAGCCCCTTTTAATTGATGTACGTACCAAACGAGCAAACCCGCGGGCGGTAACTAATCATTCGTAGCTTTTAGAATTGTTATGTCATACGTCAGTATTAAAATAGTGTAACATTTTCCTCCCTAATACCGCATCCAGGTCATCTAAAATGGTTGCAGCTCAAATAAACCCCTGGCACGATATTGGGGAAATTTAAATATTTGATGTTAATTAATCAAAGAGTATGAGTACTTTGTAATATAATAATATGGAAAAAATTACATGATACACACGGTAACTTGGGATATAAGTACGTGTAAAGACGAGTTTGGGAAGACCAACCTGCTCTGAAGCAGCGTGGTGGATGCTCGCGTAGGGTTGCCAACCGTACTGTATTATATAATATTGTACTGTATTTCGAGACTCCAAACTGTATGCTGTTCAAGAAATATATAGTATGCGATAATACGATATTTCAGTACAACTTATCACTGTTTATATTTTGCAATACTAAAAGTAGTAAAAAAAGATCCCACCATTTTTTTACGCTCCTTTCGTTTGACTAACGTAAAGTGCGCATGGGTAAACAAAAAAAATCTTTTTCAAAAAACAAATGAGTTAAAAATTTAACTATTTTTTCCTCTCTCTATAAAATACAGTATTTTTCGAAGCGTACTATATTTTTTATGCTCTTTGTTTAAAAATACTAAATTCAAACAAAAAACATTTGGCAACCCTAGCTCAGGGCCTCCTTAATGAGTAAAGAATCATGCTCATTAGAGGGCTTTTGTCGGCAGTTAATGGGTTAAAGCCACACGTGTAGCATGTGTTTTCATGATACAGAATGTACCTGATGGTAAATCAACAAAAACAACATCTTAATAATTGGTATTAAAATTCATAAATGCATGCATAATTCATGCATGCAATATTACGAAGCATGGATAGGTGGATGAATGTTTGTTACTTATTCATGCTAAAACTAGTGAACGGATCTGAATGAAATTTGGCACAGATCTTATTGTCTGGAATAACACATAATTTTTTTTTTTTCAAAATACCTACCACGCGGGCGAAGTTACTGGCGTAAACTCCCAGGCCATAATAATGTCTTGGACAAAAAAGAAATTATATTCAAGTTTCAAAGTTCTCCATGAGATATAAAATAGTAAACTTCGTTTAACCTACACCGGGGAGCAAGCGCCTTATCTTCCTGGCAACTCCGTTATTGGGCAGCAGAGTGTGCAAGTGTTGCCATGTTTTAAACATTCTCCCCACAATTCGCCACGGGCCAGCGGTCTTACAGTTATAATCGGATGCATGGAGATTATTTCCTTATGCAATGTATTAAGTATGATGGATGTATGAATGAGCTAAATTGTTTTCTTGATTGATTTGTGATTTAGTAGTTTTTGCGGTAGAACTAACAACATATATAATATAAAATGCTTCAACTAATTAACGGCCCACTAGTGAGTACAGGTCTCTCCTCGTGACTAAGGAGGCCTAGAGCATGTTCCACCACGCTGTTCCAGTGCGGGTTGGAGAACGGTGCCAGGTGGAATAGCAATTGCCACTAGAATCTATAGCTTTACGCTCAGCACGAAAGCACTCAAGAAATGTTTGCCAATAGCGTTAGTCATTGATCCTTATACCCATCGATATACCAAGTATTAAGATTTAATTTCGCATACTCTTTTGCAGTGATAGCCTAGTGGTTAAGAATTCGGCCTCCAACTCTGGGTTCGAATCCCAAGGGCGCGCACTTCTGACTTTTTGGAGTTATGTGCGTTTTAAGCATTTAAATGTCACTCGTTATAACGGTGAAGGAAAACATCGTGAGGAA
>DWJZ01007840.1:0-11788 GCA_018249125.1 Asbolis capucinus
ACACAGAACAAACATTCCTGCTCATCACAGAAAAGTTTGACCTGGGTGAGAATCGAACCCACGACCTCCGGTGTAGTGGTCAGGTTCACTAACCACTAGACCAACCGGCCTTATTACTTGCTACGGTGACGGAAATCAAGCTGAGTAAACCTGCATTCCTGAGAGTTCCCTATAAAGTTCTCGAAGGTGTGTGGAGTCTACCCATCAGTACTTGCCCAACGTGGTGCCCATTACCTCCACCCCTCATTATGGAAGGATATTAGTACGATTTTCTAGTCACAAGATGTTTTGCCATTTTTTAAATTATAATTTTACAATTTACATGTAAAAGCTTGCTTGGCTTTCATGGGCGAAGTTTTACCTGAATTTGTTGTTTAATACTATGAAAGGCTTCTCTCTCTCTCAACCCATCACGGCCCAATATTAACCACGGGTCTCTTTGAATGAGAAGGCTAAGGCTATAGTCCACCGCGCTGGCCAAGTGCAGATTGGCAGACTTGACACACCTTTGAGTTTTATTAACTTCCCGGCATGCAGGTTTCCTCACGATGTTTTCCTTCACCGTTATAGGTAGACATTTAAATGCTGAATGTCTCCGAAAAGTGAAAGGGTACACTCCACCAATCCGCAGTGGACTGCTCCACTGCGGATTGGTGGAGTGTACCGTGTACCTGCCGTGGCGGCTCTAAACTTCCTCAGTATGAAGACGCATTTAAAATCCTTCCCTTTTCCACCAAACCACACTGGAGCAGCGCGGATACTCTAGACCTCCGTAAGAGAAACCTTGCTCAACAGTGGGCCATGAATTGAAGTTGAAGCCATCTTATGATTAATTGCCTCAACATTATTCATATTGGTCAGAAAATGTTTGTTACAAGTTAAAGTCAGAACCAGTGCTACTGAACAAACAGAACTGACAGTTATGCTTCGTAAGCATTCTGTGGGAATGAAAATACAGATACAGAATGTAAACTAGTAAACTCTACTGTTTTTTATCTATCGTTCTGTTAACAAGCAGTAGTGCTTGCAAGATATTTGCAACCCACAACTGTCCCACTACTGGATCCCATTGAATTTGAATTGTCCTGGGTCGTTTAAAAAAAACAGAAATTAAAAATATCCTATGTTGTTTTTTCATGGAGTCAGTTAACCAACATTAAACTAAAATGGGGTACCGATTTGCCTCATTCTTGTATTCTATTACTGTCCCACTACTGGGACTCCTACCATAATGAGGGGTGGAAGTAATGGGCACCACGTTGGGCAAGTACTGATTGGTAGACTCCACACACCTTCGAGAAATTTATAGGGAACTTTCAGGAATGCAGGTTTACTCAGCGTGATTTCCGTCACCGTAGCAAGTAATAAATAACTTTTGTGTGTGTCTTGGGATTTGAATACAGGACCTCCCGTTCGAGAGAACAACGTTCAAACCACTAGGCTATCACTGCTTTATCGGAGTGTAGATAAGTATTAATAAAAATAATGATTTCTGTATTTGACAGGCCGGTTGGTCTAGTGGTTAGTGAACCTGACTACTACACCGAAGATCGTGGCTTCGATTCCCACTCAGGTCAAACTTTTCTGTGAAGAGCAGGAATGTTTTTTGTGTGTCTGGGTGTAAATATCTATATTAGTATGTATTTAAAATATATATGTATGTTTGTCAGTTGTCTGATCACCATAGTACAAGCTGATGCTTAGTGTGGCGTCAGATGGCCGTGTGTGATTTGTCCAAAAATATGTTTTTTTTACACGCCAGATCGCATTGCCTCTGAAACTAGTTTAGCTTAGCCTTCCAGGGTTTTTTCGAGTTCAATATCTTTCATTTGTCGTCTGTTTTATGGCAAATATTCTGAACAAAACACAATTTCGTTTACGGCATACACTTACGATACACAGATTTGAATTAAACTGTAAGTAGTGTATACTCCAATCTTACTAATATTCTATAGATGTATTATTATAAAGATCGATAGATGTTCGTTACTTCTTCATGCAAAAACTACTGAATGGTTCTGAATGAAATTTGGCACACAGATAAACTATAATCTGGAATAACATATAGGCTACCTTTGATCAACATACCACGCGGGAAGCCGCGGTCGGAAACTAGTACAGTATGTATGTGCAGAGCAGGGGTGAGCATTCACGGCCCGTGGGCCGCATGCGCCCTTTGAGCCCTTTTAAATTAGATATTTAATGCTTAGAAGGTCAAATACTGTAGGGTCAAAACAATAAAATAATTTACATAAAAAAGCATTATTAAAAATTGAGCAAATATTTAAAACCTTTACATAGTAACTCTAAAACTTTAAATAGATTTGATTAAATAATGCTAATCTATGTGCGGCCTTCTAGCAAAAATCAAAGTTAAAATTGGCCCTTTAATTCAAAAGGTTGCTCACCCCTGGTATAGGGTATAACTTATCAAGGTCACCCACACATGTTCATGACGTGAAATAGTGACGTTGTTCTGCTCCTGCAGCGTTCAGTTTCATTCACAGGCGGCTTAAACAGTGACTAGTTTCTGCCTGCGAGTTCGTCCGCGTAGAATAGTTTGGCTAACGCTAACTTTAACCCGCGACTTCGTTTCTGTCATACATGATTGTTGCTAAGTTTCGCACCGTTTACGCAGCGCACGCAGCAGAAGTTCTCAATAGGAAAAAGAACCCCCGATTTTTAAACATTCTTCATTAGTGCTCCACTCCTATTGGTCTTACCGTGATGATATATAGTCTACAGTCTTCCTCGATAAATGGGCTATCTAACATTGAAAGAATTTTTCAAATCGGACCTGTAGTTCCTGAGATTAGCGCGTTCAAGCGAACAAACAAATAAACAAATTATTCAGCTTTATAATATTAGTACAGACTCGGTACATATAAATTTATTTGATTTACATTTAACAAAAGTGATAAACTAGTGTTTTGGACAAGTCTCGCAATCGGAAGGTCCTAGGTTCAAATCCTGCAGCGTAAACGAATACGTGACACTATATTTCAAAACACGTTCTATCACACATTTATTGATACTTGTCCTGTATACTGTGATCAATCAAGATCCTCTCTGATCAAACCGTCGCCCTTTCATTTTTAGAAATAATTTGCGTTTGTTTAAAATCCATTCATTGAGTTGGAAACTGGGCAATGGGCCAACAAAAGTTTTACATTTACACCAACGAAATTTCGTTCATATCAGTTTGTAGGATTTACTTTCCCTGTTTCAGTAAAAATTAACTTTCGAGCTTTATTTAACCAGAACTCTAAAGTTAGAGACGTGATATGTGTTTAATAATTCAAGTTAAATATTTTCAGACTATCCCACTATCTAACTATCCCACTGTTGGGCTCGGTTGTCCTCTCACGTTGTGAGGGGTGTGTGGTGTAGTACCGCCGGGCGATTCTCGTTTCACAAGTCGTAGCGACTTTGTCGTTGAAGCGCAATTTTAAACTCACTTCCAGCTGCATTGCAATCGATTTCTAAATTTGAACATGTTTGAAATTGCTTGACAAAATGGGAATCAGCCGGTTGACTAGCTGTCGATTGGTAGACATTACAAACTTTGAGTAATACCCTCAGGAGTATAGATTTTCTCACAATATTTTCATTTACCAAACGAACTTTTTGTAACCCTTAAACCAGCTTGTACCTTCTGTAGAATCAAAAACAATAGGGATTAAGGATTTTTAATAGCGCATAAAAGTTCCTGTTTGTATACTGTAATACTAGAATTTTCCTCCCTCGTATCCCCTACAGTCAAAATCACTGCATGAATACAACTTGTTATGCTTTTATTTTCGATAATGAAAAACTTCCATACAAACTTTCTTCCCCTTTTTTAACCCTTTCTGCTCTCTTTTCGCGAAAAAGTAACCTGTTTTTGTTCCAGTTCGCACAATGTCGTATCCCTAAGAATAATACTAACAGCATGCTATGAGGGTAGTAAGATATTTTTAATTACCCACATGATGTACTGTGTTTATTAACCTTTTATTAATATTATTTATAACATAATTTATGTAGGGACTTTGTTTTGTAAAATTTTGACGCCGAAATAAACAATTTTCATTTAATTTAATTTCATTCAACATTACCTTAATCTAAATGAAGTTGTTGATGAAAGAGTTATTGGACTTGTGAGTGAGTATAAATTAACTGTGTCTAAACACAAAATACTCGAAAATGAAAAATTTTCAGTAATGTAGACATCAGCCAGTCCAGTAGACTAGCAAATGGCAGTTTTTCAGTTCTTTTATATTTATTGGTGTTTATTCATATTATAAGTGGTGTCAATAAGTTAAGGATAAAAAAAGTCATTTTTAACAAAAAAAGGAAACTGGCGTTTATGTAGTAGATATAAAATAGGCTACAAATTTATATGCTTCATCGGTTAACAATAAAATTACATGTGAAGATACTGTAGTACAATTTTTGAAAACCAAGCAAGATACAAGTGTTAAAAGTAGTTTAAGCATAGTTAAACAGACAGAAACTTTCTCATTCATACAAGAATAATGATGACCTATCATTTGCCTGCACTCACAATAACATTATTATAACATTACTCTATGTTCTCCTCGTCTTTTGTCACCCGTACCGCGAAGGACTGGAATAAGTTGCCCGCGTCGGTGTTTCCGTTTTATAACAATGTAAATGTTTTAAATTCAAGAGTGAATAGGCGTTACTGAGTTAGTGCGCTTTACCATCAAAGACCTCACCGCTACTTACCATCAGGTGGGATCGTAGTCAAGCGCTGACTTAGTCATGGTTAAAAAAACAATATCATAAAATTCCGTTGTCTTTCGTGTTCTTCTCATGTTGAACATTTCAAACATAAACACAATATTTTATTTTTCTTGTAGTTGCAACCTTTCTCGGATAGTCACGAACAGGTACTAAACAGTAGGTAGCCGAGTGCCACGTATGTAACGTTTACGACAGTCTAGAACCACCTTAATGTAAGCTTCTGAACAGAACATATATGCATTTAGACAACTCCATCCTTGCCTCCTGATGCTATGATAAAATGAAATTATTTTCAGAAAACAAAAACTGAAAATAATTCCAAATTCTAATTCTAAATTCTATGTTTAAATTTGTCATTAAAACGGTCGGATCTGAACAATATATATCATTAAATATGAGTATCAGGAAGCAAAATAATATAGAATACATTCAGATCGATAGATATGTAATATTTTTGGCAACTTGGTAAAAGTGTCACAATAATATATACAATTTTAGCCCAAAACTTCTCATAATTAATGTCCTATATCTAATTTTCACAGCACGCAGTAACCAAATGATAAAAAAATATATTCTAATTAATTTCTTAGATTATGTTAACGAACTTTTAGTTATGTAAATTCTACTTTTACATAATTTTTCTCACTCAATTAATAATGTAATGGTATTTTTTATGAGGATACAAATAAAGTGTTGTTACATTTCTTATCATAAAAATAAATTTTAAGTACCAAACTCGCTTAATCCTGCCATAAAAATACGAAATGACCTCGAGGTCTTTGTTTTTGAGTGAATAATCAATAGTTATCATTCAGATAAGTATGAATGGGCCGTGAAAAATATTGCTGTAACTCACAATTTAAGAAAAAAAATATTTTGAATGGTATAAAAAATGCGACGAAATGTTTTTGGGCCTAGTGCTACTCCTACGTGCTAAAATATGTGCCAATATTGCCGCTATGCCCCTTTCACCCTGTATGTCTTATAAAATGAGCATAATTTATAAATAATTGATTAAAAAAACTGTAAATTGGTAAGGATATTGCAAAATCAATAACAAGTTTGTCTCGTTTAATTTTTTAATAAAAAAGTGGTAAGTATTTCGATCTCTGTATTGAATTTTGGTTACTGTTTTCATATTCATAATAAATACAGTCGTGCGTCCACAAACCCACACAACAAAAGTCATATATATATGTAGGTAGAGATCATTAGTAGAAACAAAAAATTTAAAGTCCCAGTAGCAAAATAAAATTTACTAAGTTGCTAAAAGATATTAATTCTACTATTCTGGTAATTCTCACAGCGCATTCGGTTCAGCTTGAAAATCATTAAGGCTAGCAACACTTAGAAAGTAATTGAGATATTAAAACATAAATACAGATTATAAATTCACAATAGCTAAGCACACGCTCAAACGCTAAGAAGTCGCTTGCTTAAGTATACGAGTTTCAGGAATTTTATACATTATTTAAAGTATAGTAACATTTTATCGGCTTTTTGCTAACACAAGCTACAAAGCTGTAAATATTTTAAGAGTCTGTACAGAGGGCCGACACTCTTAGCGGCTCATAACATCTATAAGCCACAGAGATACTTAGTAAAGAATTAGCCGTCCTAATTCTATCAGTTTATGACCACAGTATATAAGTGGATATAAAACGGGTCGTAAAATATTAACGATTGCTCACGACTAGTCTGTAACTACAATAGATTGTTACATTTTGTTACTTTATTACTGTTCGTAATGTTCGTGTTATAAAATTAAGTATTTTTATAAACCGTATTTGACAATGTCTGTCAAATTGAGTGCATCTTTTCGTCTGTACAGAATCCTTTACTTTTTCGATACTTTTTATACTTATTCATTATTTTACACAATTAAATACATATTTGATTTTAATCTTTATTTATAACTTGTTATTTATTATTTTATTTATATCTTTTTATGAGTATAACACGAAAGGACTCATATATATTGCCTAGTTCGTTAAATCAAGTTCTTACATTATGAATTTTTATCACGATTTTTATTCAATTTTCATAGTTATTTTGTGTTGTACTCTAAAACCTATTGAGATTTTTCCGCTGTTATATTCCTCATAATGTTTATCATTAAATAAACTCCAGGCAGCTCAATGGGAGGCAGGGACCGCGTTAGGTGCCCTCCGGGGCCTGACGTCGCAAGTGAGAGCGGCACGGGCACGGGGGGGCGCGGATGTGGCGAGGCGCAGAGCCCTGGCAGCCACGCTACGTGCCCTGGTGGAACGGACGCACGACTTCACGGACTCGGCGTACACGTCGCATGAACACCGGCAGAGGATACTGGCGCTCGCGGAGAGGATAGCGTACGAGCTGGAGAGACTGGTAGCTGTCGCCGTGTCCGTGGTGAGCTTCTTTATTCTTTTTGAGTTCCGCAGAAATTATGGAACTCTTAGTTTTGTCATGTCAGTGTGTCTGTCACTACGTCTGTCCATCCGTACTCAAGCGTAGTCCCTATAGAATTGACATTTCACATTCTTACGTTTGTGTCATCTGTATAAAGACGATAATTTATAGGTAACATCTATATAGACTTTAGGAGTTATCGAAATATTCATTTTCTTTTATTTTTTTATTAATAATTTTATAATTGATGAAGGAACTTTGTATTGTTAACTATCGACTTTCGTTAAGTCAGCTATTGGTCCCAAAGAAGAAATAAACGTGTTTCGATTCTTTTCATTTCATGAATGTATGAGGGTACGTATTTATGATGACAAGAAAGAGGTGAAATTCTTTCTCGTCTATCCTGTCGTGTGAAATTTTTAAAAATCATTATGGGCTTAAAAACACCGTTTCCTTTGGGAACTTGTTTGCGATATATATTTCTTAAGGTCATGTATAACCCTTGTATAAAGTGATCACATGGTTCTAGTGACCTTAAAAACTCATAAAAGTGGCTTATATGGTAGTTACCATCACCATTCTAGAAGGAAGTAGAGAAGAAGAAACTGCGGTAGTTTTTATCTACCTAACGTACTGTCTTGAAGTGTGATGCTATAAACGAACCAACCTCTGCAATTAATTTGCGCAGAATACATTTATTTATCTGCTTTATTGATCTGAGGAAAAGGAACAAAATAAAAGAAGGTTAAAAATGATCAGGAAGAAGAAGGCGCTACAACGGGCGCGGCGTTAGAAAGTGCGTGCGCGGGCGCCGCCAGCGCTGCTTCAGAGTTGGAGCGAGCCCTGGTTGCCGCAGCCCGGGACCAAGCCCGCGACCTCGCCCCCCTCGCCGAGGAGGCCCGGCGCCTGGCCTCCGACCTCGCGCACATAGGTAACCCTCGACGAAAGATAGGTACAGTCCCGTTATACCCCTCGCGAACGCTTATGTGTGTGGGTACTTGTCGACTTTTTTACTAACATTTGTAAAATTATTTTTGCTCAATTTACTAACATTTCTTATACGTCTGTCTGTCCTAATTTTTTTAATTTTATATATTCGGTTTAATTTCATTGTTTTAGTCTTAATACAATCTTAAAAACTGAATTACTATGCTTTAAGCAGCGCGCGCAGAGGAAGCTCTCAATAGGAAAAAAATCCCCCGATTTTGAAACATTCTTCATTGGTGCTCCGCCCCTATTGGTCGTAGCGTATTAATATAGATTATTCTTTTTTATGAAGCTGCATATATATTTCTAAAGAACTATTCTGAAACTAACATTAGTTTCTTTCTAAAAAAATTCTGAACGTACCATTAATAATAATAATAATAAATATCTTATGATAACCCACACACGGTCATCTGACCCCAAATTTACACCCAGACACACAGAATAAACATTCCTGCTCATCACAGAAAAGTTGGACCAGGGCGGGAATCGAACCCACGACCGTCGGTGTAGCAGACAGTTTCACTAACCGGTCTATCTATTAATATTTTAATTTGACAGTAGACAAATAATGTAATCAATTTCTTTTGTCAAATCTATGAAAGTACGCATCCAAGAAGAAACTTACTGGGATTTATACGAAAGAATAGAACGCACATTTGTAGACGTTTTTACCTTTTTTACTGGTATGGTACATGCATGCATATCTCAGAAATGACTGATCCGATTTGATTTGTGTTTATTATATTATATTACAGGTACTCACGATATATATTTTTCACGCCAACATTTGTCTTTAAAATGCGTGTATTATTCAATCTACATATACACAGATTATAATTTTTACTAACAATTCTGTAGCATCGCACATAAATAAATTTCGTGCATAGGATTCGTCGGTATAGCTGGTTCTAAACTTTTAATTAATTGAGCAGTACAATGTCTTCCAGGTCAGCTAGTTTTTATTACAAATTATCTTGAAGATTTTTTTCTTTTGTACACACATAAGTAAATACACATTTGTACATGGGTTGTATTTTTCTATAATTAACTTTTGTTTACATGTTATAATGTCATATCGAGTTTAATTTTTTATTTGCTCCGTTTGCCAAGTCGAGTCTTTTTAATAGATAATTCTTATCGAGTACTTGAAAGTTTATATCTTTTTTATTTAACATCAAAAATAGATAAGTTTAAATGGGTAAACAGACGTATTAAACTAATTCCATTCACTAACAGACCCTACCACCACACGAGTGTTCGCAAGCACCCTGATCTAACTTACCTTACATCGTTTACTCTGTACGTAACAACCAGCGTTTGATTTTCAGCTAGTTCCTGTGGTGAGAGAGAATCAGAGAGACTGCACAGTATAGCCAGCCGGCTTCATGAACAATTAGACCACATTATTGAGGCAGGTTCACTTCTTATACGGTTTACATCACCTATAGTCCGTTTTTTTCATTAGTACAATTCTTGTAAACAATTTTTGTGTTATAATAATACTGTAAAAGTAGATTTCTACATTTTTTTCGCGTATTGTGTCATTGTATTTTTTTTTACCCTAAAGAACATGATGGTAAGTAGCAACGAAGTCTTCGATGGAACATAAAAAAATTAAATGGGAACACTGACGCGGCCAACTTCTTCCAGTCGGTGTTACGGATGATAAAGGACGATGCAAAGCTCGTAAAATATGACAATTTTATAACTAAACTGTGACATTGTATATGAGGTTTGTACGGATTAGAAAAACTGTCTATACCAGGGGTGAGCAACTGGTGGCCCCCGGGCCGCATGCGGCCTTTTGAACACTTTTAAATTAGATTGTTTATGCTTAGAAGGTCAAAGACTTTGTCAAAACATAAAATAATACAACATAACAAAGCATAATAATGCTTTTTTGTATTATAATATCAAAGATTGCATTTAAAGTTGACAATTTAATTCAAAAAATTGCTTACACCTGGTCTATACATTACCGATGCTAAGTTCCCGAGTATCTCTTCAGGTATGCAAGTTGCTGAGACATATAGCAATGTCTGAGACTTTACAAGTTAGTGCGAAGTTTGCTGAGATAAACTTGAGGATATACGGGCCTCAAGTTGTGACTGCAGCTAGGACGTTAGCGGCACATCCTGGGAGTGCTGCGGCCCGGGAAAACTTGGACGTGTTCGTCGATATGTGGGCCTGGTTACTCGCTGATGCTGCACGGCTCGCCAGAGAGCTACTGGACCTGACTGATGACAGACCTGACAAGCAGCAGTATAGCAGTTTACCTAGGCCGGGGGTCAGTATCGTTATGAATGACTGTTTTAAGAACGACTACTATTTTTACTGTGATAATGTCGGTAGAGGTATGATGCGACAGAAGCCAGCCTGCTTAGAGGTAGGTTTTTTTGTGAGATGTATTTTATTACGTGTTAATAGGTAGCTATTATTAGGTATTATGAATACAATATTTTTCTACACAAATTAAACTGCACCGTAAGCTTTTGGGGTCAAAAATTCAATGTCATTATCGGAAATAATACGTATTCATGTATGTTATAAAATTTTATTATTGAAGGGATATATTTTGTTTCTTTTTACTCTAAGCAATCTTTCTCTTTTAAAATTCTTAATTTTTTTATTTATTGATTTAGTTAATTGCATACAGTCATTCATATTATTTAATTAGTTACTGGTTGTAGTTACTGCCTGGCATCGTCACGGAAAAATCACTGGCCAGAAAAAATCGTTTTATTTTTCAGAATACTTTATATCATTTCTAAGATTCCAGTATACTTATTGGAGAAAGACTTTTCATAATCGGTCCATTAGTTTTAGAGTTTTATTACAAACAAACCAGACTTTCATCCTTATAGTATTGGTGTGGAAAATATTTTACACTAGATAGCGCTATTTAAAAACTTTTACCAGGTTCTAAATTTAAATTTTAAACATTACAGAAACACGGTACAACGACAAAGCCCCTGAAAGCAGTAAAACTAGACTCAGACGAGCAAGCGAAGATTGCTAAATCTGGTCTCGAAATGAAAATGATGTCTTCGGAGATGGACGCTGAAACAGAGAAGTGGCAGGGGGCGGCTGACGAAAACAACGACATTGTGAAGAGGTAAGCCATGAATATATAGTTAGAGCAATATATTGTTAGGCTTGGAGATAGGGAAGGAAATACCCCGGTTTGTGTAGATGGTCTCTTTATTTAAAAAAAAAACTTACTTCAGGACAACCACAGGCACCAATATCTCTGCACTAATTTCGCCACACTCGCACACTGTACACAACACTCGAGTCACTACACTCACGGCACTGTCCTCACGTCAGTATACTCGCGACAGTATACTGTACAATAATAGCACTAATCACTTCTAACTTTATTTTTCTTCTCTCTTCTTTCCGGATTCGTTCCGGATTCGCTTCCGAAACTGAACTGCCCGTTCCGTGTCTGCGACCGCCTTATATACCCCTAATTTCGAAGGAACATTCCAAATTCAAACATCGTAAAAATTTCTTCTATCCTGCCCACACTTTTGCTCTCCTATACTTTCTAGAATTGTCTAGAAGTTCTGTTTTTAATTTTTTTCTATTCTGCTTACACATTTTCTGTCCTGTGTTTTCTTTTCTATTACGCCCAGAAAGTTCTAGAAATTCTATTTTT
>DWJZ01007841.1:0-11787 GCA_018249125.1 Asbolis capucinus
GACCGGATTTGTTAAATTGACATATCTTTATTTCTATAATAGAATTGCATTCGCCTCGCTTCGAAAGAAGAGTTGTCCATTGGTTTCAGATTTGCCATACTAACTTTAACCTATCATCCCACAAGAACAAAACAGTTTTCTGGGATAAAAAGTATCTTGAACCATTGTCTTTATATAAGCTATAAACATGCTAAATTTCATTTAAATTGGACCATTGGTTTTGGAGTTGCCATACTGATTTGAATCTACTATCCTGCGGGATTTCCTGGGATAAAACATATATTATAACCATTATCGAATTTCAAACTACAACTTTGCCAAGTTTCATTTAGTCCAGTGATTTTTGCGCGAAGTTCGAACAGACAGACAATAAATCCAAAAATAAATTCTTTAAGTCCCTATATCGATAACAAAGCCTCTCCCTGCATCAAAATTAAAAAAAAAACTTAGTGTACAGAATTGACCCCGTTACAATGTTATTATTAGTATAGATATATAAATTTATATAAATTGCATTAGTGTGATTATACTCTCTCCATCTTGATCTATCAGAGTTGTAATGAAATATTTCGATCAAAACAAATTCTCGGAAACTAATGAATTAAGTATTACGAGAAGTCGCAATCAGCTTGTTGACTAGTCCCAATCAGCAGAGTCAGCTGGATGTATTATTATTTTAATATTTCTTTTAATGTACTGTAGTTGAAGATAGTTTATAGTAGCGGACTGAATACTAACTCAATTTGCTTTGCTATCCCCTACCAGGTCATTTTGTTTATGCAGATAAAAAAATAGCAGAGACAAAAGTTGTTTTCTTAAATGGTACAATTGTGGGCTGGTAATTAAATCTGTCTGTTGATTGTTGGCTTCAACTTCTTGGCACTGAGGGCTGCTCATCACTGAGGAGGCCTAAAGTATAATCCACGACGCTGATCTAATGTGGATTGGTAAAGGTTTAGATGACATTTATTTTATTTTATTTTTTACAAAATCCACAGCTCTTAAATATAAAAATACTATAATGAATCGATTAGCTACACTAACATTATAAATGTGAAAGTGTGTGTGTTTGTATGTTTGTGTCTTCCACGTCGAAACGGTGTGTCGGATTGACGTGTTTTCTTGTGTAATTGATAGTCTGGAGAGTGACAGGCTACCTTTTATCTACAGTATCACGGGAGCCGAGCCGTGGGCGAACCCTAGTCAGCTATACTAAACCCAAGCGGATGAGCCGAATTTAGTAGACTTTTTAAAAATAGTATTATGGTATGTTTTTGTTTAGGTACAAGTTGGACTGCGGCCTCATCTGGCATTACTGGACTTAGTTCGATGATATATTGCTGTTGATAAAGCGGTCATAGTTCCCATACGCGGTTTGTCTACGGACTATGGTAGGGACCAATCTGCGAATGCATATAATACGAAGTTTCAATTCGTTTGAAACTCGTTCTGTAAGGGAGCCTATTTGTAAAGAAAGTAACGTCTAAGGTTGCAATTTGGTCCAGTCGTCGACGAAGAATACGCGTCCCCTAATTCGATGAGCTGGCATACGTCTCGTCTAGTTTGGGTTTGCTTAGGGTCGGATAGGTTGCCTATAAATTGTAGGTTTCCTATAAACACAACTGCTTCATGCAACAACAGATTTCTTTACCTATTAAGACCACAGGAAACTACAGGCAAATGTACCTAAAATCTTTGCAAGAAGGCTGTCTTTCTTTTTACCAAGCAATTCTTATAAACAATATGGTAAAGTTTCCGTTCGAGTCAATGTACACTTGGACTGCGTAGATCTACTAAGGTGTATGGTAATTCCCAAAATCAATTCTTATTTCTTACGCATCACTGAAAATTTGTCTCGACGATTTACAAATTATTTGCACATCCATATGTCTCAAACCCGTGACAGCCGTTTCCACACCGCAGTTGTGAAGGCTGTGACGTAGAGCTATGTCACTCCATGCGTCAGTAGAAACAGTCTAATAATAATGTCTGCATCTGCCAACGACTATATATTCTGGTTTCTTCGATAAAAACTATGGAAACTATTTGAAATATTCTATAAACTGTCGTTTTCTACGATGTGAATAGTTTTTGAAAGAATTTCTGAAGACGATTGTTTCAGCATATCTGTCAAAAATTTAATAAAAAATTAAAAGCTATCCATTAGATCTCTTGATTCTTCAGTCCTTCTTAGTCTTTGGTGAGGGAACCCAAGTTCATTTAATTTGCCATCCATAGAATGCACAAATCCAATCACTTGCTCAGTGACACGTAACTCTTTTCTACTCCTACTTATACTATAAAGATGATGTGCCTTTTCTACTCTTTCTTCTTCTACAACTGAAGAGATGATGTTAAAGAATTCAAATTAACCATTTAAATTATGAGTACCTTCATTTTCAATTGAAGATATATTGATGTAAAGTATTACGGGATACAATGAGAAAGAGTCTATTGAGGGTGACGTTTTTTTCAGAATTGAGAATGTATTAATCCAGCCCACTACATGAACGTCAAGGCAAGCCCACGCGCTAGTGGGCAAGGCCGTGATGTCATATTTCGTCACTTCATACGTCAGCAGAGTTATATCCTTACCACCAGCGTCTGGCAAGAACATCAAGACTATACTATGTTTCTGCCGGTTGTTTAATACTGAAATGTATTTTTGGGAGTGATATTTCTTATAATAATAGATGCTGTCTGTCACTTTGTAGTGTTTTAGAATTTGAAGCAAGCAATATTATGTGTTTAACGGGTTTTCGTATAAAATCGCCTACTATGAAAATAATGTCACTTCGCTTTTACAACATACGAGTACTCCATGACTTCTGTTCTTCTTGTTTATAGTTTTATAGGTTGTGATGCTGTTGTATTTCTCACAATCTATTGGAATCGTAAATGTTGTCTGCCATTTTCTTTTTTATTTTGTCTTCCATAGCAATGTTTCTCTTTATACTTTCGATTAGTAGGTATAACGGTTTTAAGCATTTATATAGAGTCCTCGAATCGAATTCTAAAATCATGCCACCTCAAACTGTTACATTTCTCCGCGTCACATTCACCGCAAGGTTATGACGTTGAGCTCACCACGACATTCTAAATCTATCATGTCTACGAAATTTGTGAACTCGCTGCCAATGGCGTAAGGATCGGTTTTAGTATCCTTGTCGTCATTTATAGAATCTCCGGATGGTTGTTCTTTTAATGTTCTTAGATTAGTAGGTTCTTCATCAATTGAAAATAAATGAACCCTGAAGACATCCATTTTAATTTCTGAAGTATAACGAGGAAACGCTTTGAAAACTGAAGTAAATAGAATTGATAGTTCAATATGAGCTATTCTCACACGGCAATGGCTGTTTGGCCATAACTTTGACCTCAAAGAGGGGCAGTTTATTTTAACGTTTCATAAATACGGTGTAACATCAAGGCGTGGCTACGGACATAAACAGTGCGTGGCTGTTTGCCAAGTTACGGGCTTTGTGTCTGAACGTGAAATAATATTAGAAGCGGAACAAAACATAAACTAATACGCACTTGTAATTATTACAGTTTTTTTTAACTTGCAGTGTATGTTTGTATATTAGTATACTAGCTGTACCTGCCGCTTCGGTTATACACATACATTGATTTTTTATTACCAGTGTACCAAAAATCCCATACAAACTTTTATCTCGTATTCCAAGGAACTCTGGTATACTTAGGGATGAAAAGTATCCTAAATGATAAGAATATCTCGAGATTTAAAATCATTTCAAAAATAAATACTACATATATTGAGAGGCATTACATTATTATTAGTACACAATTTCACCCTCCTTCTCATTATCCTTTAAAGGATGAAATTAAAGAAAAGCTGAATTTATATTGAAGAATATTAATGATTCGTAAATTTCAAATTCAAGTTAAACACATAAACGGATCACCCTGGAGCTTGTATTAAAAATTTCAAAATATTCACATTATTTTGCCTTTTTTTCATAACAAAATATCAAAAAACTGAGAAACACGTATTTCATTAATTTAAATAAGGCATGTTTGTAGCAAATTTCAAGCAAATCGGTTGCCATTTAAGAAAATTCCTATACAAACATTCTTCTCCTATTCGAGGCAAAAAGTATTCTAAATGTTAATCGGGGATATAAGTAATAATTTACAAAGTTTCATTGAAATCTGTGAGCGGGTATTCACGTGACGCGCGTTCAGACTGACATAATTCCAAAAAAAATAGTTTCGTGCTCTATCTCTATATGAGAGTCCCCCCTTCTTCAAAATTTTTAAAAAATATTCAATGTACAGGTAAAATGCACTTTGAGTTTTATTATAGTATAGATTTGTTTGTTAAATGGTTGAGCTTCATTAGAACCACTTCTTCTTACACTAACGGAGCAGAAATTTTGCATGCTGCTTCAGTTCCGATGACAATGCATTTTTATGATAAGTATGATCTGTTGCAATGCACAGGATTGGCTCCAGACAAGGGAACTCCTCAACGGCTAACAGTATAGTTATGAAATTTTACATGTTTCTTTGTATAAAAGGCTCTATAGCTAAAGCTTGTGGTTTTTTAATATTTTCATAAAGCTTGTTTTCATATTCTTTTTCTGAAGCAGTCTCACATTTTGATAAAAGGATCGGTCTTAGTCCAGGGTACTCTGTCTATTTTTCCACTGTCAAGCTAATTTATCGTAAGTAGATTTCATCTGAATGACACTCAACTTTTTTGGTTACAAAAATTCTTGATTATGGTTCACAGAGGTAGCAGGGAAACAATGACCACGGTGCCACGGGAGAAATACTGAAGTATTACGGGCAAGCAAATAAACAAGATTATAAGTTTTCTATTGACGAATGGAATAAGTTAACGGCGGTGTTTCCGTTTGATTACAATGTAAATATCTTCAAGTCAAGAGTGAATAGGCATCTACTTAGTGCGTTTTACTATCAAAGATTTCATCGCCACTTAACATCAGGTGGGATCGTAGTCAAGCGCAACTTATTCATGGTAAAAATATATATATAGCTGTAAAAGCATAGTGTACCAAATTGGAACAATAAATAAATTTCTTAATAAACAATAATATAATAATAATTTCATGCTTCTAACACATCAGAAACTTTATGTTCTGGAAATAATAACTAATATGAGACTGCGAGAATTGTTCCATTTAACAAATTCGTTGATCAAATTTGGAATCCTATATCAAATCATTGCTGCATTCAAACATGTTGCATTCGAAATGCACGTAACTGCAGTAGTTGATATAGTTATATATACGTAAACAGTAAAGACGGACAGCTATTAAGGAGGCTGTGATGCACGTGTTCCTTTGATAATTACAACCGTTTGCGAACTTGGAGATGTTTGCTGATGTAGGCGTGGATTCATCGTAATATTAACACTAGAACAGAATTAAATCTTGTTGTGAATAAACAGAGCAAGCTAGAAATTAGTTTAATTGAAAAATGACAATTAGTTAAATGAAACTTAATGACAAACATAGTAACTTACGACAATATTAAAGCGATGAATACACAAGGTTTATTAAAATATTTAAAAACGCAAGCTTTAATAACAGATCATATAAAGAAATACACAAAATTTCATAATTTTATTGTAAGGAGTTCTCAAATGTGAAGCCAATCTGAGCATAGCAGCAGATCATACTTATCATAAAAATGCAACTGGAGCAGTGTGCAAAATTTCTGCTCCGTACTAGAAGAGGAAATGGAACTAATTAAGCTATAAGATTTAAAATATATTAACATATTAATATACAAACAAACATTGCAACTAAATAAATAAATAGACCTCAACCTATAAAATCTATGTAACACAAATTTGAGAATTTGAGGATTATGTATTGCTATAATTTTGAAAGTGGTGTATATGTGACAAACTTAATAATTTGATCTAGTACGCTGATGTTTATAAACAAGGAATGGTAAGACGTTAAATTTGGTGTTGCTGTCAATTCTATACTATAAAGATTCTTGTTGATAAATAAGACAGGCAAAAGTGATTAAAAAGTGCCCAAATGTCATAACGGATGTATTCTCTTTCTTAGGAACATTCCTGCAGATGCTTCAGAATACTTATTACTACATTGAAACAAAGCACACGTCATTGCGTATTTCAGCGGTTTACGTCTCAAACCTTGGTGCGGACTGCGGTGCTGACCGGTGTGTGTCTGAACGTATCTGTGCATAATTTTAGATTCAACCCTAACCGTCTGGCGTCTGGCAGAGCGATACCAATCACCTTTGCCTGCTTGCTATTTTAGAGTTCTCTCGACCGGCTTGCCACGCGTTCGTTTAAAGTTTTCATCATATCCGTAGTATCTTTTAATGTGAGGGAGATAGAAATATTGGACAACATTTCTTCCATCCCCGTCTCTGTTAGTGCGGATGAGATCGAATGGGATAGTGCAAATATTTGGCTAATGAATCGGATTGGAATTGCGCGCCAGAAAACACATCGTAACAAACATGGCGACCGATGCGACGCCAGCTTTTGAATGTTTTCCCGCGCGACATTGTTTTTTTTAAACAACTGTGACTGTATATGCTGCTAAGACTTCTGTGTTGTGTTGTATAAACAGTGTAATTTTGTTCAATAAATTCTTAACAAATAGTGCGTTTAAATCTCAGTGGAGTGAATTAGTTTATGTATTAACGTTATAAAATGACAGTGATATTTCAATATTTCTGAGTTCATTCAAAGTACGATAAGTAAATTGTGCATCGTAAAAAGTGTGCCTCAATACTTCGGTATTTAACTATTTATAACATGATCTGGTTAAACTCATCTAGAAATGTTTATGAGATTTGTAAATATTGGTAGTGGTCTTGCTTTTATTGAGCGTCTTATGTACGCATGTATTGCCTCTTAATGGCCTACTGAACACTGGCCTCTCCTTGTCACAGTGGAGTTCGAGAGTATAGGCCACCGCTGTTCCGCCAATCCTTATTTGACCTGCGTGTCCAATGCTATGGTAGAGAAGCTTTTTATAATTCCATTGACTAATTCTAATACTAATTCAAGAATTTGCCTTACAACTATATATCTAACTATACGAAGTTCATCAAATGTGAAACGATTCTTAGATGTTGAGAGGCAGATCCTTATCTGTTAAAAATTGGTAACTCTGTCATCAGGCTACAGAGATTTATCTGGCCAGTAGTATTAGGAACATATTTTTATATTCCAATCATGTAAAAAACTAGGTACTACATTTAGGTGCAACATTTTACTCTTGGTGGAAAATGTTGAAGAAATCCTAATTGATGAATACATTCGTATAATTAAAAAAACAAGTAGTGTGGTGAGGCTCAAGAAAAGTGTTTTATCTAAAAATGAATCAAGAAATTTTAGAGGCTTGCTGCTAGATCTATAAGGAAAGGTTTTTGAGTATGTTGACGATGAGTTGGTTTGAAATATATCTTCTTCAAGCTGTGATACCATAGGAACATAGGCTTCCAGACAAGATATTTGCGCTTCCTTCGTCTCAGATTTTCTAATTTGTTTGTATTTTAATGTGTGGTAGTGTTGATGTGCCGGGTTCTGCGGGAGACCACCGCTGGTTGTCCTTAGACTCCAGCATAATGCTGAGAAGTCTCGCAGAGAATATACTATAAAATTTTGGTTTTTGTATTGTTTTGTATTTTGTTTCACTTTTTACATTCTAATTGTTAGTGTATTCCTTACGAATAAATGATCTTTCTTTCTTTCTTTTAGAAGTTGACCATAACTTGCTTTGGTGTAGTAAAATGTCACGAAAAAATTTCCACACCTGACATATCCCCGTTCTCGTAGGTGAAGCCTACCAATCTGCACTCGGGCATCTTGGTAGATCGAGGCCTAGACCCTCACAATGTGAGAGGAAACCAGTTTTAGGATAGTTATGGGTTACAACGACGACGATGTACCTTCTCCGTCATTTTTAAATCCTAACAAGTCTATTGGATATCGCAATAAAGATAATATTCTCATACTTGTCAGACGGCGCTAGACTTCAATAGGCTTAACTGTTATCATTAAACAATATTATATATCTTACTATATCGTGACTAAAAATAACTTGCATATTGTATATCTATGATATATGAAGATAGGCCATTTTCATATATACGCCAGCGAAGTTTTCAAGAGTTAAGTGAGCTTTTGGTTTGGACGAAATAAACAGTTTTCATTTATCATTTTCAAGAGTACAAGTATACTTGAAAACATTGTTTGAATTCCGGAAATCCATATCTTCAGACATCTTTTAGATCTTTATCTAAATACCTTCAGTCTGCATTTTATCTACATTGCAATAATACTTTTTCCAAGATGCATTTTATCCTTGGTTGGGGAAAATACTTCAACTTTATCTATTATAATGAGCAAGCCATCGTATATTGTCCTGTAGAGAATGTATAAATTAATCAGAAACTAAAACTTCATAGGATTTCTTCGTACTTTTCAAAGGACATTTGGTCTTTTCTCAACCTCATCAAATCTCTATCTCATCAAAGATCTAACCTCATCAAAGATCTATGATATATTGCGATGTTAAAATTACATTGCTATGCAGATTCATTCTGTTACTGAGAAATGATCATTGAACTTACAAGATACGATTATAGGCAGACAGACTGTAAAGGGGTTAACTTTTTTGGTTATTTTAACTAAGTCA
This sequence comes from Asbolis capucinus, assembly GCA_018249125.1. Taxonomy (NCBI): domain Eukaryota; kingdom Metazoa; phylum Arthropoda; class Insecta; order Lepidoptera; family Hesperiidae; genus Asbolis; species Asbolis capucinus. Next base: position 8,679 of record DWJZ01007841.1, read on the forward strand.
TTTTGAAGCATCATGTTGGATTATGCTACAGGCTTTCACACTGATGAGGAGAGACCCTCAAGAGCCATTAGTGGGTTGAAGCCACCGGATTTTATAAATTAGAATTATTTAATCTTTTTTTACGTGTGGAAAGACCCTCGTCTCTTCCATCTGATCACGGGAAGTTGGACTGATAAGTATGTGGGACCCGAACCGGTTAAAAGCAAACGGTGAAGACGCTGACCGCTTTGGTGACGGGACTGTGTGCTATTCTCGATCCACTGTTCCGGTGCGGCGGCCGCTACCACGGCGGCCTCGGCACGGCTCGCCCTCTTACCCCTCTCCTACAGAGAGGGTTGGAGCCGCCAGCGGGACGGCTCGTGACGGACGGGTAAAGGCGTGCTCGACACATGCACGCCTTTCAACCCGTTGCATCGGACAACGAAATCCTGTATCCGTCGACCGGCTGAGAATTATTTAACCTAACTTAACCTTAGGATAAAGAATGCAATAACGTAGTCTTGTTACAAGCTGTCGTTACTAATTCATCCGGTAAATCTTGAACGGTTATAGTTAACTCACCATTAATAATGTCGGCGGCGACACTTCAAGCCATTTGCGACTCACCCTCGTTTAATTCTGCATCCAATAAGGTCTATGTTCCTTTGCTTGATTATGAGTATAGAATTTCACGTCTGCCTCTCGATTTACTTCAGTTGGTTCGTTTATCACGCTAGATGAGTCGACAACTGCTGCATGCTGTGTTGTTTGAAAAGTTTTTAGTGACATTTTTAAGTATTTTCTCAATTTTGTTAACCTTCAGATTATCGTTTAACTAAAAACGATTTTATTGCTTCTTAACCTAGAAGTGGCTGCAAAATGAGCTATTAAGAGATGGTTAGTAACATCTTTTTCTTTTAAATTCATATTTCGAAATATCCTTTATAAAGATCTTAGTATCACATATTCTGTTGTTTAACAAGATACAGAAGTAGAGTAATTGACCAGAATTAGAGAGTTAAAAGCTCAAAAACAGATTGAGCTTTAAAATCTCTTTTAATTACAGCAGGAAAATCGAAATTCCTTGAGTCCTATGTCCCATAAACTGCCAGAATCTTTTGAAAATTTAAATGATACTAATCGCTATTACTTTACATATCTTTTGTAATAAACTAACATTGATTTTTAGATTATTGAGGAAGTGAAATAGTATAAAGAATATACGTTTCTATTCTAAGTCTTTACAAGTCAAATGGCCTATATCTAGTTAATGTAAATAAAGATTGCCCATAACAGAGTAATTAAAATTCTATTCAGATTGTCCTAACTAAGAAAACTTCCTAAAAATCTTTTAGTTTAACATTTAAAGATTCGTGAGTATCTGAATACATGATAAATTTTTATTATCAGTTGGTTATGATTAGCAGTCGCAAGCGTGCTGTCGTCGCGGACAGTCCCTGAAGAAGGACCTCGGACAGGTCCGAAACTAGGTGGACGAATCCGACTATACAATACCAATCGGCCGTTTATAATAATCAAACTTTTAGTTGTTATTTTAAAACCTGTATTCATATCTTAGTACCTAAATTATTTTTAGAACCTTAACCAGTAATAAAGAAATCAAAACAAGTAGACGGAGGGACTGTCCCGCTAAAGATAGAATCAACACGATAAAGGATTTATCATTCAATTCTGAAGGAAGGTAAAGTAAGCCTTGCATCATGGCGTACGATTTTCAGAAGCAGTTTACCTGTTACGTACCTGACAGGCATGCGCGGGCGCCGGTATCATGCTCTCAAGTCAGTGTCATTCGGACTGCGACCGAGTGCGGACGTGCGTCCCGCGCCCGTACACACGTGTTTGTGAGTAAATAAACGTGGACAATTGTCAATTGAACTCTGATGTGGTGTGTGCTTGGTGTTATTGGATTGTTTGATGCGGCGCTCGAATCGGTATGCCCCGATGGATGTTTTTATTACGAATTTGTCTTTTAATAATTTTAAAAACAAAAACGTCTTTTAACTAAATTGTATAGTACATAAATTATTATTCTTACAATGTACTGAAAGTTCAGTAAACGTTTCTGTAACACAGATACAGTAATCAGTTTTGAATAAATAGATGTAGCATTCTTGGAAATATGTTTTTATAATTACGTGGAATGATTAGCAGCAATGATAATGTTGAATGCGCTGTTATGGCATTCATTTTTCTAAAGTAGTTTGACGTGAAAACGTCTTGGTGTGTAGGTTGTCAAGAGATCTTTTGTGAGATAATTTTCTCTTATGCTCTTACGTGTACACTGTTTATAATTGTGAAAAAGGAGACCAGAGTTATACCATGTTTGTCCAGTGTTTTGGACGCCATCGGTGGTCACCACTTACCATCAAATGGCCCGTTTGTTATCATGATTGTATCAATATTAATTCATGTCATAATATCCCTGAAACGAAGTAAAAATCGTGATTTCTCATTTATATCCTGACTGGTTAGATGCGGTTCCAAGGTGTCTTGTGTTTGACCTCGAATGTTTATAAGAATTTGACCTTAATTAAGTCGTTACAGGATCATGACAGAAGCCATAGTAATTCATATTATAGTACAAGAAAGTAAGATAGCAATTCTTTTTCTCAAGTTCTGGAAAGCCACAGTAATCCTTAAAACGACCTTGTTGACAAGTTTGTGGTGCACACGAGACTTGCGAATTCTTGTTCTTCATAACTCCCTGCTCTTGAAGCAGTTGGCTATAAAATATAAGTTTTATTACCACGTAAAAGTCAAAGTTTTTCTTGTTCTCGACACGATCATGTATTTTACTTTGTGTGTGACGAATTGTCAAACAGATTTGTTAGCAGCGATTTTCGGTTAGGTTTATAGAACGACAGATAAACATGGTTTATTAAAAATATTTAAAAACACAAGCTTTAATTGTAGATCCCTAATACAAAGATATACACAAAATTTCATAACTGTACTGTTAATCGTTGAGGAATTCCCTTGTCTTAAGTCAATTCTGAACGTAGTATCAGGTCATACTTGTCATAAAAATGCATTGTCATCAGGATGAAACCTTTATGCAAAATTTCAGCTCCGTGTAAGAGGAAGTGGGTCTAATTAAGCTTGCAAGATT
>DWJZ01007842.1:0-11787 GCA_018249125.1 Asbolis capucinus
GTACTGAGGAAGCACATACTCCACCAAGCTGCTCACAATTCAAGTCGTTGAAGGGGCTACTAGCTAACCCAAGTGGCGAAAGGATTTATGTCGCTCGGAGACCTCCGACGAGACTTAACGATTATCACGGTGAAGAAACCCTGCACTCCTTCGAGTTCTCGATAAAATTCTCAAAGTGTAAAGTCCGCCAATCCGCACATGGCCAGCGTGGTGGACTATGACCTGTAACTTTCACCTTGTAAGTGAAGATCAGAGCTCATGAGTGGGACAGTTATGGGTTGCAATGATAACTGACAATAAAATATACTTACTCTGATCTATTTTTATTTCCTGCAAATAATATGCTCCAAAAAGATGATCAGAGGACGGATTTGGTACGGGATGGAATTCTAAAATTAATATGGCAATGGTTAAAATCTATTTGTATTGTAGATGTAAGTAGCGCCTGTGCTGTGTGGTGTGACACGCGGGGAGGAGGGTACAAGTCCCGAGGGTGGACGCTGCCCGATGGGACAGCTTGCTCCAGGATATCGCCCATGTTCTGCATCTCGGGTGTTTGTCAGGTATGCCAGATTATACTAAATTGAGCTGCAACTACATTTCAGGAAGCTCATGTCAGGTAAAATTCAGTATCTTCACTTGATTTTCTCCCATTTCTAGTTTTATGGAGTGTGACAGACGTATGAAAATTTGTCTGAACCGGTTTATACCACATCATCAGCAATGTGGGAGGTGGTATGGAATGACTATGTAGTAGACAGGTTTATGTTTGGACTTATCCGATTCGCGTTGAAGCACTTTGTTCTTCGTTATAAAAATATTTGGTTTAAGTTTGTTTTATCGCTAAATCTGCGACCAAGTAGTTGGTCAGATTTACCACATGATAAATACTTTTGTGGTTTCTTTCTAGTTTGAATGTATTTTATCGCTAAGGGATTTATTATCAGATGGTACTTTTCCGTCAGCCCTTAAGTCTGTAAACAGCTGATAAACGAGGAACTGAAGACCTCTGACAAGAGTTAACGACTGCTAACAGCAGGAACTCACGTCCCACATGACCTGCAAGATTTCTACCATTAACACTCTTCCTGCTCGAGCCCACTGTTGCTTAACTCGCGCGGTCATTTAGGATTTAGGAAAGTTCCTGGACTATATGTGTTCTACACCACATAGTTCATTAATGTATATTGTTTGCAGTGATAGACTAACAGATTGAACATTGCTATCTAGAACGAGAGGTCCTTGGTTCTAATCTGCGCATCTCTTATCTTCAAATAATTATGTTAGTAATATTTACTATCGCTTGCTACGGTAATGGAATACATCGTGAGGAAACCTACACTCCTGAAAGATTCCCATAAAGTTCTCGAAGCTGCATGGAATCTATCAATCCGCACTTGGCCAGATAGGTGGACCTATACCCCTAAAAATGTGAGTGGAAACCAGTACTGGGACAATTGTGGGTTTTAATAATGATGGTATTGTTTGCAGAAATTCACATGTACAAGCAACACAGACACAGAGTTCGCGCTGCGAGCTGCCGACTGCGAGTGGGACACGCTGCACCAGCAGACCGCGACACCACACACCACGTAAGACCACGTCACTGACCATGTACAATATACTTCAAACCATCTCATTAGCTCGTAATTTATTATCTACATAATAGTGCCCGGCGTATTGCTACGCATCAACTCATCAACCACGTGTCCGATCGATATCATTTTAGTAACAAAAACTTTTCCGAAGAATTCCAGAGAATATATATATGTATATATAAATTATGTAGTGTTTGTTTCTTTGTCCTTTATATACTCTTAAATGGTAGTATATAGAGCACTGATGTCTTTCACAACTTTGTTCAGAATTCTCTTGCAAAGGTTTTGGGACCAAAATGATATCGATCGGACACATGATCGATGAGGTGCAACGCGCGCCGGGTACAGCTAGTATAGAATAATTTCCAAACATTACAATATATCATTACTTCTACTTACGATCATTAAAATAAAAAAAAACTGCAATATTATGTAACAGCTATATAATTGTATGGTAGTAAATCGTCTCCGTGGCGGCGCGCGGTGGGCGAGCAGTGGCGGGCGACCAGTGGCTGCCACTACCACTGCATCTCGCCCGCCGCGGGCGTACGCCTCGTCGCCGGGACCACCAGACCTCGGGCCTCCATACAGCTCTGTCGACCGGACGCTGCTAGGCCTCATCTGGTACGGCTTCAGCACATTGGCTCATTACAGAGGGTCTCTCCTGACTGAGGCCTAAAAGCTGGTCCGTTGACGAATAGTGGAGGAATTTGTAGTCAACTCAAGTTTGGAAGTTTATAAACCATTTGACTGCTTCCGAGACAAAGCTTAACGATCGCACTGCATAGGTTTCTACTCCTATATCCTAGATCATATGTTCATCATCATCATTTTATTCTTTTACTTGATTTTGATTAGTGGTGAACCCAAGAATCGGAAGTTTGTAAACCGTCCCAAGGCCTCTGACAAGGGTTAACGACTGCTACGTGACGAACAACGGAGACTTATAGGTATAAATCCTAGATTCTAAATTTATTTTGCCACCAAGAATGACTTCCATTTCACGGCTCCACTAGCTTAGTAGCTTAACTTTGTCTGATATTTTCTTTGCCTTTTGAATTACGATTATGCCACTCTGTATAATTCCATTTATTTTTCATGATTTAGGTACTTATTGCCAATAATTTTGAATGCCAAAGAATCTTAAGAGTTCTTTATATCGTTCCTCAGGGCTGTGCTCAGCGCAAAACGCCGTTCCAGTACGCGACTATGGTCTGCTCCAAGTACAAGGAGAGAGTGAGAAGACTGTCCGGTCTGGGGATGCAAATCTCACCAGCTATAGGTAACAGAACTTTTGTCTTGAAGTTTATAACAGTCGCATCAAATGCAAAAGTTGGAGTTATATTTCGAATCTCTTGTCAACTGACTACACAAAGTTACTTACACTAGTCATTTGCACGCCTGCGTATACCAGATCGTAGGTGAAGTGACAGGTTTTCTGAACGTTTCATTCCACCAAGAAATTATACCTTGCGTATAAAAGTCTATCTATCCATCAGCCTTAGAATATCCACTGTTGGACATAGGCCTCCTTCAATTTACGCCACCCTGACCGGTCCACGCCTTCTGAATCCAGCGGATACCCGTTAGGTCGTCAGTCCATTTGATCGGAGTGCGCCCTGTGCTCCTTTTTCCGTGTAAAATTAACACCCTGGAAATACGCAGGATCGGCTTATCCAGTCGATCAACTAAAAGAGACATTCATAGTGAACTCCATTTAGTTCCATTACAAATCAATGGATTTCTAAACCCATTTCATTTTACTCCTACAAACATTACAGAGGACCCAGACAGGCCTTGCCGCGTGGCCTGCCAGGACGAGCGCGTGGCCCACCGGTTCTACTTGGTGAACGGACACGAAGGCTGGTTCCCGCTCGGGACCTCTTGCGGAAAGAGAAACGTCTCCTACTGTGTTAGCGGGAAATGTCTAGTGAGAATTTATATAAAATATATTTAGTATATTTTCAGACATTTGGGAATGATTTTTTCTCAAAACAAGTCTAGCCTGATTAACATATATATTTAATTTAAAACTATGTATGTTTATCGGTTTTGTGATAGCGCTTAGTATGGGATTCGTTGACCGGGTGTAAGTTAACACGAGATATTTTTATATATGTATATATTAATGTAACACAAGGAAATTAATGCGTTGAAGGCCAGGACAAAAGAGATGAGTCAAACGAAGTAATATCTCTCCAGGAATATTTGATCCTAATGCCAGGGTTTTAAGCCAGGAAGTTCTTCTTCACCTAACTCTTCCTGGTCTGTTTTGTCTCAGAGAATAAACTGTAACATTCATTCATTGCTGTTCCTCAATACGTCGCCTAATATTATAGTTTTCTTTCTTCTGCAATAGAGTTCGTGCTTAGAGAGGGTTTATTAAAACTGGAGCACTGAATTTTACCGTTGGTAGTTACTTTATAACGTATTTTATAACAAGAACTTTTCCCTTAGATCAACAGGTCAGTTTGTGAGTCTGATGTAAGAAAAGCCGACCCGTGCTCTTAAACATTAAAGGTTATTTTCTAAGCTGCAACATAACTTCACAACATAATAAATCTACTCACATTCTGTGTTTCCCCTCGTTCCCAGGAGTTCGGTCCTGACAACACGCCGCTGGCGGAGAGCACGTTCACCCTGCCGCTGCTGACTCGCAACTCGTCGGTGACCGTGTCTCGGTCGCGGCGCAGCGCGCGCTCCCGGCTCGCCGTCACCGCCACGCTCGACAGGCACCACCTCGACCAGATCATTGCTCAACTCAATTTTACTGGTACTATCACACGTTTATTTTATTTTTCTTTATTTTATTTTTATTTATTTTATTTTTATTTATTTTATTTTTCATTATTTGGGAAGCATACATTATTTTTATTTCTGTTTTGGTAACAAGCATAAAAAATATTTAGATCATCATTTATGTATCCGTATCCGTTTATAAGAAATATAAAGTAAAAATTAGTTTACTTTATAAGAAATATAATATAATATAAAAATATAAATTTACTTTATAAGAAATATAAAAATATAAAGTAAACTAATTTTTACTTTATATTTCTTATAAACGGAAACGGATACATAAATGATGATCTAAATATTTTTTATGCTTGAATCGAGCCTTGCCTCTTCATATATTCATAAGAAGTATCTTATGTTATTCCAGACTATAATCTATCTGTGAGCCGAGTTTCATTTTACGTTTTTCATCATCCGTTTGTTACTGTGGTTTGTTATCACGTGAAGGAAAGACAAACATCTAAATATTTCCACACTTATGATATTAGTAATATTGTAATTGTAAGATCCTTCTCCGGAAGACATGTAAAGCCGTCGGTCTCCTTTTTATATCGTTAGATAACTATCGTTAAGCCATTTTGAAAGCCTTCGGGAGGCATGAACACTTATGACTCTTTGACGTTTTACCAAAGCGCTTTAGAGCAGTGTGGTGCAGTAAGCTCTAGGCCTCCTCTAGATGAGACCTGCGTCGGTGGAGATTCTCCGAAACTACATCAAAATCTGTCAAGTCACTACGTCCTATTATTCCAGGCAAGAAAGGCGAGCACATAATATACCTGGACACTATTCCGGAGAACATCGAGCTGGACTTCAACAACCCCATCCACATCTCCCCAGAAGACACGCTGCTGAGGAAGGTACCGCGACCGACCTGGGACTGACTAACCATTGCTCACATTGACTGAATCAATTTGGCTTACAGTCGCACTGTCGTTAAAGGTTACTTAAATTGTTGCTTAGTACAGATAGTGTACATTTTCGTTACTAAGGATAGATTAAAGTAACCATTAACGACTTTAAGTGCGGCAGTTGAAATATAAATTGGATTAAACCCGCGGCCCCCTTCTTTCTATATTTTACAATATCATATCACTAAACTATCCTGAAACAAAAGGCCTACAACTCTTTATCTCAATATTCTACCATTTACATATACCGACACATAAATTGGTGACTAACTCCTCTACCAATCCACATTGGAGCAGCGTGGTGAAACATGCTCTAGGCCTCCTCAGTATGTTGAGAGACGCGAGCTCACCAGTGGGCCAGTTACACAAATTCCTCATCTTTATTGTAACTCGGTTCAGAAACTGAATAGATGAATCGAAAGCGACCGTAGGTTCCTCAGAGATCAACATTTATGATAATGTTACTCTGCTTTTATTAAAAATACCAACTGATATTGAAAAGTTACAGTAATAGGTACTCACGATTATTGTATTGACACGCGATAAATGTATGAATAAAAATTGTGAGTACCTCTTACAATATAGACATTTTATATTTAAATGATTTGAAATACAAAGTTCCCGTTATGGATATCAAAGTCAACCTATAATGACACAAAAACTTGACACAATAATTTAACCTAAAACAAGTTGTTCGGCAACTCAATAAAACACTTTGTAAGCGACAAAAATACCCAAATTTATACCTAAAATGGCAATTTCGCCTTTATTGTGATGAATTAATAGTATTTATTGTAGTAATAATTTTATACTCATTCTAGTTGTAAGGTTTTAAATAAAACATGTTTTATTAGAGAGGTGTTTTATTTACTAAAACACATCTTAATTATAAGATAATAACAGAAAAAAGTGCTTAAAATTATAATAAGTATAGAAAATAATGCCTTTTGTTGCTCCCTTATATTAAACATTTGTTTAAAGCCCATACAAATTGGTTACAACACATTGGTATTGAAACATATTTTGAGCGTTCTATACATTCAAAAACTCTCACAACTTGTATGGATGGATACTTGACTGGATCAAAAAACTAAACCAGTCAGAGTGTAGTAAGATAAGGCTTAGGCCCAGCCGTGGGCTTACAATAACGCATGGATGCATCCATCCATGACAGTCGCTAGTGGCACATCACATAGGTCTCCTACCCGGTACATTCTTCATGGCTGCAACCAGTTTGGTCGGGTCCGCCAGGAACCATTGCCACAGCTTTCTCAAGTTGCGTTTGTCGCCATTCTGTAAGCAAATAAATAACATTAAATTGAGTTTATTCAGAGCAATAGCCAACCGTTTGTAAGTTGGTCTGTCCAATGGGAGGTCTTGGATTCATAAAAAGATATGTGAACTTATTTTAAATTTGTTATTAGAAATCTTGACGTTATTTCTGTAAGTTGAATAAAACGAGGTTTGTTAAAATATTTTAAAATAAGCTTTAATTATAGAGCCTTAATACAAAGAAAAATACAAAATTTCATAACTATATTGTTAACTGTTGAGGAGTTCCCTTGTCTGGAGCCAATCCTGTATGTACGTAGTATGAGGTCATGCTTAACATTAAAATGTATTGTCATCGAAACGTAAGGTTCAAAGATTCAGCCCTGTGGTGTAAGAGGAAGTGGCTCTAATTAACAAATATACTAATGTACAAACATACACTGCAGGTTCAATAAAAGCTGGTAAAAAGACACAATTTAGTCATAAAATCGGTACAAAGTTAACATTAATAAGTTATAGACAAGTTTCTTAACTTCCTTAATTTAACATATCGTTTCATTCCTTGTTAAATAAATTACCTGCATCTGTGCTACCGCTCAATTACATAAGTACATGTAATGTAGGTGTCGACAATAGTGAATAGGTTTCTTCTGAGTTAATGCTTTACCATCTAATACTAGATCCAGATTTACCATCAGGCTGGATTGTAGTCAAGCATTAACCGTAATAATACTAATATGTAAGAAAAAAAGTGGTAACATTTTATTTATATTTGTGATATTATAAATAATTAAAGCATAGATAATACACGATAAAAGGACGTGGAAAGGACGCCTTGTCAATAATATACGAGTATATATACAAAGCTCTTCATATTCAAATAACAAACATTCGTATTATCCTTTCTCGTATAATGGATTACTTAAGTAACGTTACAGAGTCTCAACAGCGTGTTTCAGAGGTATTTACAGCGCCATCTATTGAATCGCCATCTAGACTATCAGGCCAATACCCCCGACCTCTGTTCATCAGTGCCGACAACTTGTGCCGACATCTCATACCTTGACAGCGTGCAGCAATCTGCTGGCCTGCAGCACGTCACTGTTGATGGTGTCGTGGTCTGTCCGCAGTGCGTGTGTCATGGCGGCCAGGGCGCGGTCGCGGCAGCTCGGGCGGCGAGTGCTGCCCTCGAATACATACCTCCACAGAGGCTTTGTCGATATTTTGCTGGGAAATATATGTGTTACAATTAAAAACAACCTTAATAACAGCTCTATTATAAAGTATATGTTCTGTAAACTATATATTTAGATAATTTGATTTTGGGAAACAGCTGATTGCTGTGTATAAGAATTAAGGAAAAACTTACGGGAGGTTTCAATAAAGAAATGAACACAAAACAATGATTTTTAGAATTATTACGTATGTCGATTTGTTTGATATATATCAATTAATATTTCAATATCACATTCAAACTGCTATTTTATGAACCACTAGAAATTGCTCTCGCTTCGGAAAAACGAGTCACCAGAAAATGTTGTTTTTGCGACAGGAGCAGTAACAAATAGACATATTTATGAACTAATTTATGGGTATTTGATGTCCTCAATAAAACTGTAGTACATCACTTTCCTATAATATCAATCATTTCTGCAACGTACGACAGAAGTTTGTTTTGGTATTTTGTTCACACGTTGGGTTGCATTACCGAAGTTTTCACACGGACTCCTAACTTTTTGAAAATATTTTATATTTATAGCCTTTGTTCCTCGGGGATAATCTAGCATGTCAAATCGTCCCAGCAATTTCGCGGCCTATTCGCCTCAAAAAAACAAACCGGCTGACAGGCCGGTTGGTGTATTGGTTAGTGAACCGGAGGTCGTGGGTTCGATTCCCACCCAGCTCAAACTTTTCTGTGATGAGCAGGAATATTTGTTCTGTGTGTCTGGATGTGTAATAGATATATCTATTTGAATATGTATTTAAAAGTATATATGTATGTTTATCAGTTATCTGATCACCATAGCACAAGCTAACGCTTAGTTTGGGAGCAGATGGCCGTGTGTGAGTTGTCCAAAGATATATTTATATATTTATTTGTAATTGTCTGATCTTTTACCTCATTATAGCACAAAAAGATTTCTAAATGCTTTGCATTGCAACCAAAACATGTCCCACAACTGGACTCGGGTCTCCGTTCATGTGACGGGTAGAGGCCATCCACCTAGCTGGCCAAGTGCGGCTTGGTGGACTTCATACCTTCATGAACTTGACGAAGTCTCAGGAGTGAAGGGTTCCTCACGATGTTCTCCTTCATCGTAGTGATAATCAACTTCTGATACGCTGAAACTTAAAGGGGCGCGCTGCAGGATTTGAACCCAGGAAATACTAATAAAATATGGTATATTTATAATAATTATGAAACTGTAACGGGGTCAATTCTGTACATTAAGTATTTTTTGAAATTTTTGATCCAGGGAGGCTTTGTTATCTACATATATAGAGACCAAAACATTTTTTTTGGATTTATTGTCTGTCTATTCGAGCTTCACGCTAAAACCACTGGACAGATTTAGAGGAAACTTGGCATAGTCGTAGTCTAAAACCCGAGAATGGTTATAGGATATGTGTTTTCACAGGAACTGAATTCCCACAGGATAACTGGTTAAAACAAAACCAATAGACTAATTTAGATGTAATTAAGCATGTTTGTTTTTTATATATTAACAATGGTTGTAGGATACTTTTTATCCCAGAAAACTACTTTGTTCCCGTGGGATAATAGGTTAAAATTAGTATCCCAACTCAGAAACCACTGAATAACTCTTCTTTCGATATGAAAAGAGAGCAAATTCTATCTCATAATAACTTCATAATCTTTTCAACAAAATTTTCTAAATTTTCTCACCATCTCAACTTATAACTCACTACGTCACGGCAAAAATCAACTGGAACACAAGCCCTCATAAAACCTCCCGTCGTCGGGCATATTTGAAAATCTCACAGGAATACCTCCTACCAGCGAGGCCAATCCTCCTTGTATTATAGTCGTTTGAGGTTTGCTATCAAATTCAAGTGAACATAAATGATTTTTGAAATACAATGGTTGTAACCGTAATCGTATCCTGGGATTCGGGGAAATTGGTGAAAGTTATTTCGAATTGGTGAAAATTATTTCGAATTTATTTCGAATTTATGTCGAATTGCGATGTCAGTTAGATTATGTAGATGTATTTCTTATATGAAAATTATATATACCTATGTATGAAACCTTATGTGTGACTTTTAAAACCAATCGCTTAGATAGAGCATTTTAATAAGCTTGTATTTAACTTGCAGTGTATGTTAGTATATTAGTATATTAGTTTGTTACGGGCCAAATCTTGCAAGCTTAATAAGACCCACTTCCTCTTACACTACGTAGTTGGAATTTTGCTGTCTGCTTCAGTTTCGATGACAATGCATTTTTATGATAAGTATGATTTGCTGCTATGCTCAGGAAGAACTCCAGACAGGAGAACGCTTCAACGGTTAACAATAAATCGGTTCTGAATTTTTTTATGTTCTTTCTTATTAGGGCTCTGTGATAAAAGCTTGTGTTTTTTAAATATTTATAATAAAGCTTGTTTTAAAGCTTGTGTTACTTGCTCTCAGGTAAGAAATTCAAAATAGACAAAAGATTTAGGTTGGTATATTAATCTTTCATCAATTCTATATAAAGTCCGATTGGTCTGATTGACTGGCCCGGCGTTGGTCTAGTGGTTGGTAAACTGACTGCTAGGCCGGCGGACGTGGATTCGATTCCCACCCAGGACAAACTTATCTGTGATGAGCAGAAATATTTGTTCTGGGTCTGAGTGTAATAAAAATATCTACATATATAAGTATGTATTTAAAATATATATGTATGTTTATCAGTTGTCTGATCGTCATAGTAGAAGCTAATGCTTAGTTTGGGATCACATGTGTGAGTTGTTCAACGATGTTTATTGGCATGTCTTATTAACTTTCACGATTTTAATTCCTTTATGACGACATCGCACATCACGTCACATGATGACGTCACAACAAAACCTGAATCACGTTATCAGAGTTTTCTGAATTGTTAGCATATATACAAGTTCCGACTAACAACTGTCGGAGCTCGGGCGCTCCCCAGGCATTACACCTCGCCTGGCGGGAAATCTCCCCTTTGCTAAACCTTCAAGCCTTTTTAGCAATAAACGGGTATATTAACTTCCATTTTAAGCTATAAATTATCTCTCATCGAAATCGGCTCAGTGGTTTAAACGTGAAAAGAAAGATTAATAGAGTGTGTGAGAAACTATATAAAGAAATTAAGAGTAGAGCTATCGGGTGACAGGGAAGAACGGAAGAGAAAAATATATTGCGCGCCAAATAAAATTGAGAAAGAGCAGAATTATACTTTAAACGTAAAGAGTAAGAGACAGACAGATATTACAAACAGATACTTTCGTATTAATAGGACAAGTAGAGATTTTTAGAAAACAACCAACATTGTTAACAAAAGGGTTTGTTGGCGGAAAATGTGGGTCTCGCAAACTTTTTTTCGATTTTTATCGGTGTTTTTCGTTTTTTTATTTTTATTACCTACCTACCTACCTTTCGTCCGCGCAATCTATATTATATTATAAAGCTGAAGAGTTTGTTTGTTTGAACGCGCTAATCTCAGGAGCTGCTGGTCCGATTTGAAATATTTTTTCAGTGTTAGATAGCCCATTTATCGAGGAAGGCTATAGGCTATATCATCATGTTAACACCAATAGGAGCGGAGCACCAATGAAGAATGTTCCAAAATCAGGGGATCTTTTTCGTATTGAGAGCTTCCGCTGCGTGCGCTCCGAAAACGGTTAAACTTTCCCAAAAATAACGTATGACAGAAAAGAAGTCGCGGGTTAAATTTACTGTTAGCCCAAAGTAAGTTCCACGCGGACGAAGTCGCGGGCGGAAGCTAGTGTGTTAATGAAAAATATATGTGCCAGACTACATCTATCTTTGTGCCAAACTCCATGTAAAACTGTTTGGCAATCTCCGCGTGAAATAAAAGGTTTTCGTACAATGGTTTTATTTCCGTTAGATCACAGGTAAAAGTTAATCATTTATATGAAAGAACGCTTGCCGGATCAGCTAGTCATCGATAATATCAATCATTTATTTTTTCTAGTCAGAAATCGAACCCGAGTTATTTCGCT
>DWJZ01007843.1:0-11787 GCA_018249125.1 Asbolis capucinus
CCTGGGTGGGAATCGAACCCACGACCTCCGGTATAGTAGTCAGGTTCACTAACCACTAGACCAACCGGCCTGTCATCAAGTTCATCAACACTTATAATATTGTACTAAATAGTCATGTAAATGATTAATAATTGTGGTTTGGTTATATATGTATTGTAAGCTACATAAAGTGTAAATATATCAATGTTATAATGGTTGCTGAAATTAGTTTTATTTCATTTTAAGATAATTCAAGAAAATAGCCCAGAACAGTTCTTCTTATACTCGTAGATATTTTAAAAAATAACCAGTCTGTCGGCCGCACCAACTAGTCTCTGATAGAAGTGAATAGCTACAGCTCATGGAGTTCAAATTATTTCTCTACGGATCCCTAACACGAAGGGTATACCCACACAACAGAGCTACACGTGCACAAGGGGCAAAAAATAAACCTGAAGTAGAATTTACGACTAATTGTAAAGATATTGTACAGAAACTTGATCCTAATGTTGTATGTAAAAAAGAACTATATTTGGATGAAGACGTCGTTGGAAATATGACAAAAAATCAGCAGTTGAGAAGCAGAGGGCGTTGAGGATGCAGTTTCGTGGTGATTTTGGGCAAATATTTAGTTGTTGTGAGGCGAGTGGTGCATGCCTACAATGAATATGTCAAATTAATGTCGTAATCGGTAGAAAACTAGAACAGCTGTTTAATCTGTGAATAAAATAATAATATATACGTGTAATATATCTTCCATTGTCTTTATACTATATATTTTTTG
Organism: Asbolis capucinus; assembly: GCA_018249125.1. NCBI lineage: Eukaryota > Metazoa > Arthropoda > Insecta > Lepidoptera > Hesperiidae > Asbolis > Asbolis capucinus. The sequence continues at coordinate 764 of DWJZ01007843.1, forward strand.
TTATTTTACATAAGTTAGCGCTTGACAACGAAACCATCTGATGGCAAGTGGCGACATTGTCTTTTATGTTGAAGCGCACTAACTATGGAAGACTAGTTCTGCCCGTGGCTTCGCTCGCGATGTATGTTGATAAAAAGTAGCCAGTTATTTTAAGTTATTTTGACTTTAATCTCTCTCAGTGCCAAATTTCATTCGATCCGCTTAATCATTTTTGCGTGAAGGAGTAATAAACATCCATCCATCCTTACTAACTTTTACGGTTAAATATGCAGGATATTTGGAAAAATCGATTACTAGGGATTTTTAGTATGGGATAGACCTCAAATCAATAATAGTTGAAAGTTTTCTGTTTATCTGTGACAGTATCCACTTTAATCTTAAAACTGTTGATCTGATTCTAATGCGGTTTTCACTGAATTATGCTAAGCTTGGATTAAGATTTATTATTCTTAAAGAATCCCATGTAGCCTTAAGCTATATCGAAGAAAAGCGTCGCTTGTTGGTTGTTATCGAATTCACGCTTTAACGTTTTAACGCGTAACCTCAAACAGTATTTTTAAGGATTTATCCGAACACGTTCATAGCCCGGCGGCTTGTTTCGATTGTAAGCGATCGAAAGAGTTTAGCAAGAGCGGGCGCGGTCGGTATCTGGAGCTGGTGGGAAATGTCTCATGACCGCTTCCGTGCTTTGGAAAGCACGTAAAGTCGAGCCCGATGGTTGTCGTTAGATAGCAATCGTTAAGCCATGATGGAGGTCTTTCGCATGAAAACTTTGGCAGCTGAGTTAGCTACTAACCCATTCATCAATCCGCACTGGAGCAGCTTAGTATGCTCTAGGTCTCCGCGGTATGAGGAGAGATCCGTGCTCAATAGTAGGCCATGAATGGGTCGGTACACTGTGAAAGCCTATCAAGTCCAAATATTTTGTTATTAAGATACCTTTAAATTGGTTACTAATTCAAAATCCATAACCAATCCTGTGGAATTGCCTACAGTCTCGGTAGACAATTCCTATCTTACAAGTCATCGGCTTTGCTAGAATATTACAATATTGCTGATCCATCTACTCAATATTATTATGACAATTAAAGTTCAGCGTCTCGTCTTATATGATTCAGATGAAATTAACCTAAACACCTTGAGTACAGACTAAATAATGTAGTAGTTAACGACGCTTCTGGGATACACTATCGAATAGTAAATGTACGCTCTCGAAAAAGAAAATGTATGATCATTCGTTTTTATATGATAACTGGCTGACCCCGTGCACTTCGTACCGCAATACTATTTTTTTTTAATTTTTGTACCTCCCCTGAACTTCCATATTTCTCAACCAAAATTTGCCTTTAAGTTGCAGTATACATAGATAATAATCTAGATACAGTGCCATCTGCTGGGCTGATTTGTGAACTTAAACCTTGCAAGGTGCCAACCAAATAGAAAAAAAACATAGTAATCCGTCCAGCCGTTTGGGAGAAATTCAGTGACAAACACACGGATAATAGAATTATATATATATTAAGTTAAAAACACAGTAACGTTGATCTCTCGAATGGGAGGTCCTGGGTTCAAATCCTGAGGCGCACACCTGTAATTTGTTATCAGAACTTGGTTATCACTTGCTACGGTGAAGGAAAACATTGTAAGCACCTGCACTTAGTAGAGTTCTCCATTTCCATATGTCCAGCGTGGTGTACGATGCGCGTATCGCGTACAGTAGAATAGAACTTGAGGAAAAACAGGTTAAATTTTTCGCGAAAAAAGTTATCTAGGGGATTAAATAAGGGTTATTCTTCATTATTGATGATATAAGTGTAACACTTTGAATGCCTCCACTAGATATGGTAAGTATATTCCATAAAGATATGAAGGTCGTTTGAAATTGAGAAAAAAAATTTCTATGATGAGATAAACATTATTATCAATGTGAAATAGTATAATTAATAGTTTATCTATCTATACTAATACATTACAATTTAACTTTAACACAACCTACAAATGTTAATGACTAAGCAAAAAATACCAATAATTCCAAGAAATCATTGGGACTTTCTAAGAACTACCTGCTATTGTATAAAAGATTTGGCCACAAATGAAATTGACAAATGTAAAATAGACTCTAATGCCAGCCAACAAGGTGTCTATTCGGAATATTGACTAGAACTTAGACATCATTATGTGCGACCATTCGAAAAACAGACGATAGGTTAGTTTTAACATTACATTTTGCAATGCAAAACAATGCAAGGGGGTACTCACGATCTATTTATTATTACACCGATGATTGGTTGATAGTTTTATGAAAATAATCATAATAAAATGTTTAAATTTCGGTGTTTGTTCCATTATATCCTTTAGCCCGGCGGTTTACATCGATCTTAAGTGATAGAGCAAGTTAAGCAACATCGGGCGCAGTCATCAGGAGGATAGGTGACCGCTAATGGTAAAAAAATCTCTAACCTTTCCGTGCTTCAAAGGACATGTAGAGCCTTATTATAGAGTGCTCCAGGCCGTATAAAAACTTCGTACATGTGGGTTGGACACTAACTAAGCCACATTGAAGCAGCGTGGAGGTCAGCCATGAAGAGACCCTTGTTCAATAGTGAGTAGTTGGGTTGAAGATAAATGATCCAGGGTCTATCTCCTTACAATAATTGTAACCGAAATATCAGCAATTAAACCAAAGTTTGCCATAAATATTTAAGACCAGCTTTTCCACTGGCTACGTCCACGTGGTGATTAAAATTGGTTCAGGCGTTAACAAACTGACAGGCAAAGTTTACAAACAGACAGAGATAGACATACAGACTTTCACATTTATAATATTACTAAAGATAGTAATATTCCATCTTACACTCACTCTAACACTAGCAAGCCCAGTGTTGATAAATATCCGACCAATGATCCGAACACGAAAATTTATCTGTCACATAAATGTCTGCCCCGCTCTGGTAGGCAGGGTGTCTGGAAATGTTTTGAGCATTGCCCAAAATGACATTTATCTGGCTGCCAAAGATTAACTTTAGGCAATAGATTCGCATACTACTTGTTTGATAAATGGCTGGTAGTTATCTGAAATAGTAGTGTAGGTTAGGTTAGGTTGGTGCTTTATTTCAAATATTTACATGGCCCAAGGAATATTTAGTCAGTTGATAAGACACGAAAGTTCCACTCTCTTACTCACCCAACTCTATCAGCCCGCTTATGTACAAAAGAAGTATCCTAACAAGGACCATAGTATTATGTCCTCTGTTAGCAATTCTCCTCCCCTAATTCCCGGTGCTAGTCAGTAACGCAGGATTACCCCAATTTAATTATGCCTTCTCAATCCAGCAGATACCTCCTGTCTTTTTCAAGCTATAAATTCATCTGGGGGGCATCCTAAGCTCCTTTTTCTGAGACATCGATTAACGGACCTTTCTTCCTCATCGATTGTCGGTCTTTCTTACTATGTGACCAGACTATCGGCCAATCCTACAAACTATGTCAGTTACTTACTACTTTAGATAAAAGAAAATTGGATTATGATAGTTTGCTTCTAGTTTCTCCCTAAACATGCGGCTTTCCGGTCCCTTAAACCGTTACAATGTTACTTCGAAGCCCGATTCCACATATCAATAAATCAAAGTTGCAAACTCCGCCGAATCAGTCGACGCCCCCAGCCACTGAATCGTAGACAAAACTTTCGGAATATTCAAAAAAGGTTTACCAAATAAAATTTCATCTCACGATCAGTCGGCAACTGCTCAACTTGGCCCAACTTCTACAACTACTATTCTATAAAGCGACGTAACATCTGTTGTATGAACAGACGGAGCAACTTCTTTGATGAGTTCGACGACTTTGTTTCGAGGCATCAAGAGTTATTTTCCATTGAGTTTTGCTTTTAAAAGTTTTTCAGGCTTAGGTTAGTTCCTTACTTCCCCGATAGACTTGCTCAGTCGTAAATAAAAGGGGTTAGAGGCGGGATAAAATTTAATAACCTTTAATGGATTTTTTGTGCTTTATTATTCACTTGACTATGCTTTTTGGAATAATTATAACATCTGTGTGCTTACGCGAATAAAGTTCTGCCATATTTGGAAGTGGCCTTTGTTTGTCTTAATTAAGCCGTAATTTAGATGTGATTAAAAGCTTTTCGGAGACATTTAAAATGGCGTGAATGTTGATGTTTTAATTATTAAATGTTGAACAGTTTTCACACCTTACAAATGGATTGTGCATATTTATAAGCTTCAGTATGGTAATGCCTGTAAATTATGCATGCGTTTAATCAAATAATTTTGTTAATTCATGGATAGTATAATCTTTTAAGACATAAATTTACTTAAACCGTAAGTCATGGAATTATTTATGTTTTAAAATTGCCGACATCTATCGAGCAGCCGTGCCATCTGAAGTGACGTATCACCGATACATTGCTACCCTAAGTTGTTTTAATACCCGTAGGTTATTTCAAGAGCTTCACCGTTATTTCCAAGATTTATCAGTATTCTAGGAAATACATATAACAAGACCTCCATCGCACATTTTAATAAAGCAAAGGAATCGTCTAAGATTCAGACAGTTAGTTATTTACAGACGCCATTCTGGTAAACGTAAAGGCTCTCAGTTATTACTGATAACAGTTGCATTTAAATTTTAATTAAAGAAAATTAATATGGCAAATATAATTCATTTTATTCCTTACCTTATTTTCTATTAGTAACCCAATGATTTATTTCATCACATCACTGGAAAGCAAAAATTACGCAAATACAAGAATCTCTTTCGCGTTACAGTAATATCAAATTAAAAAAAAAAAAAACATTTAGTTTTCAATCGAGATGGCTCGCCGCAGTACGCAGGTTAATTCAATTAATGCTGAAAAGCGACCCACTTCTCTTCCGGCATCATTATGCAAATCCTCCTTATAGCAACCTTACCTCGCGGCGAGGAGCCATCACGAGAGCACTTCATAATCTTCATTAAAAATGTACACGAGTTGTAAAACAAAACATCCAATTAAGTGTACCGTGGGTCCCTTCAGTGCATCGCTGTTGAGGCGCAGTTCCGCTGCACTTGGGAATATGCTGTTAAAATGTGCTGAAGAAGATAAGGTTTTATTGCGGCCTGGTTTTACTCTCCTGAAGTCGACGATGAAGTTGTTAAGTGTGATGAAGTTAAAAAGTAATTTAGAAGTTTTCACTATGCATTGCCGAATAAGGAAGAGAGAGGATTCTTCTATTTTTCGCTTCTTGTCAATCATCATTTGATTTAATGAATCCCAGAATTGTTGATTTGAAATTTGTTTTATTTTTTATATTTTAATGAATTTTAGAAAATAAATCTTTAAAACTCATGTATTTTTTACGTTTGTTACATGAAAAGTTTGCGAATTATGAATCGATCAAGATTATTCTTGTATCATTTGCCGTATATGCTCGTAGTTATATTATTGTCAATAGGTGATCTAAGATTTCTCAAATCCGATAATAGTTTCAGCCAAACCATATAATCCGTTCCCAGATCATTCCACCATATCTTGAGGTAATCTGATGATGGATACCGGTTCAGTGATGTCAATGATTATCGATTGCGACAAGAACGCAATATATTTTGTAGTACGACACATCCCGTAGTTAACTTAACAATAAATGAAGGTGGTTCGTGCAGTTAATATGGTTTGAGGACTGTTCATACGTAAACACATACAGACGTACTAAACAAGCGAGCTCGTAGTACAGTTTTGTTCGAGACATCGTAATTTGGACCTAGGATTGCTGGGAGTGGGTATTTTGCCAGGCACTGCTGCAAATTTGTTAGTAAATATTTGTATTATTGTAAACAGCATCTGGTGGAAGGCTGTTTAATTTTTGATCCTAAGCTAATATTTTCTTTGGTTATTTCTAGTTGGTTTTCAATGTTATCGTCATGATGTATTTATTTCTATTTTAATAATTGATTCAGATCACAATCAAGGCAATATTAAGCGTACTTTCTGAATATAAAATATGTTGCGGCGTTTCTTTCGCTATTTTTTCTCGACCTTTGTGAAGCGTCGGTAAACAAAAAACATATTCATAAATGTACGTTACACGAATAAATGAATTTTATATCCCGATTGTTTAAATAGAGAACTAAAACATTTTGTTCCGCAGCATTTCAGTAATAAAATTACCTTCTCCAAGGTTAGTGTTCCCAGCACCGCCGCGACAGCACTGTTTGTCCCGGAAATTCCCGGCTCCCCCAATTAAATACCCGACTGCACTCCGTCGATTTAACTTGTAAACGAGTGCGCTGCGACTCGCACCGCTAATCCTGTTCAGATTGTTTAACATTCATTGTTTAATTAACAATAAATAAAACAGAACGTGAACATTTTGACAAAACTTTTGGTTGGGATAAGATTAGGGATAACGTCGAACTAGTTTGCATTTTGTCAGAATTTTCAGCTGGGATAAGGTTAGCAGATTAGGGATAAGGTCGAACTAGTTCGCATTTTGGCAGATTTTTTAACTGGGATAAAGTTGGCAGACATAATGTAGAACTAATTAGGATGCATTTGTTGGTTGTAGTTGTCGATACCTGGAGGTCCAAGCTATTTCATGCTGCTAGATAAGCCATCCAGGGTGTGGAAAAATAGGTTATAAGTCTAGTCTCCAAACAACTATATTTTGATATACATATGTAGCGTGGATACAACATGCCCTTAGTACGAGTATAAAGCAGTCATTTCAATATTACAAACAGACACTACAATTTTAAAAATTTTATAGATGCTATTGATGTAGATAAAGCCTAAGCGCGACCCTGACCACTTATTATCAGTAACCCATCTTCATAATATCCATGGCTACCCAACACAACTGACCAAACTGTAACCAACATTTTAAGTTGTCAATATCCAATATATAAAGCTTTACTACTGAGTAGATGTCTCTAATAACCAGCGATAGAGCATATAGCACCACGCTCCAATACAGATAAACAAAATTCAACAATTTTCAGTAGAAATAAAAATATCCTTTAATAAATCTATTCGTAAATACGTTAAAGTAATTTAACAAGATCAGGAGTCGCGTAACAGATTGGCTAAGTCGCTAGTCTGAGAGTGATGCATTAGTTGCGCAGACAAAGCTAGATGTAATTAAGTGATGTATAGCGTCTGTCTATGTGGGCCCAGTGGCTCTCAAACTGTTATCTGGAAATTCAATTACGGTTGTGTCTGTGACCAGGGGCCGTACCACTAATTGTTAGTGCAGTGTTGTTGTGGGTTTATTAAGATATGAGATTTATATCTGCTATCTGCTGTATAGTGTTGTAGAACCTTTTAAAAATGCTTAACGAGACGCGCTTTTGGTGTAGTGCAATAATTTAAAAAAATATTCATTTTAATTTATGACTCAATGAAGTAGTTGAAAACTATCAATGTTATATAATTTTAGCCAATAAAACATGTTTCTTGTCGGGATCATCATTAATAATAAAGATTTTTGTCGTTCTGTAAAACAAACTATTGATATCCACAGTTCAGAAAAAAAGGCATGTGAGAGACAATAAAGAAATAACGAGCATAAACTAGTTACGTATTTAAAATAGATGGTGAAATAAAAAACGAATTGTCATAAATAAAATCCTTTGTCGACCTCCCTATAGGTACAAAAGTTATATAAAATTCCAAAGTTTGAGAACCACTGTAAAACCAACTCAGAAAATTATTGCCCTAGGTACTGATACTTTAATGATTATTCTCCTTGGAGTAATTAATGCCCAGGTATGAGCCGGGCTTAGGACTGCTTCAGGAATCGACTACATAATCTACTAGATCTGAGGCTTAGGGGAACTGATTCTGGGAACATATTAGTCCTGTTGACCTGATATCGCACACCGCACGCGACACTGCCAATGGTTGGGATTTATGATATAGGGTGATCTTGAATCTTGAAGTTTCATATAAATTTTGGTAAAAACAATAGTTTGGTTCAAAACCTACTGAAAATTATGTTATTGTATATATTTTCATTTTTTTCGAGAATTAAGTATTGAAGGCTTCATTTGGCATAAACATTTTCGTAACTTAAATAAATGTGGTTTACCATGCCGTACTACACAGTCGCTGATCATCATGTGGCCGTCACGTGGGATTGTAGGCAAGCATTAACATGTGTCTGATTTTTCGGGGTTATGTGCGTCTTAAGCATTTAAATGTCACTCGATATAACGGTGAAGGAAAAGGAAGAAACACCTGGCCGTTTGCAAAACTCAAAGGTGTGTGAAGTCTCCCAATTCACACTTGGCCAGCGTAGTCGACTATGGCCTTAACCTTCTCATTCAGAGAAGAGACTCGTGCTCAATAGTGAGCCGTGGTGAGTAGAGATGATGATGATGAATACAATATTTCGTAACACTATCAACGAATAAACACAAAATTTCGTAACTGTATTGATAACCGTTGAAGATTTCCCTCGTCTGGAGCCAATCCTGAACGAAATATCAGGTCATGCTTGTCATAACAATGCATTGTCATCAGGATGGAAGGCTTATGCAAAATTTCAGCTCCGTAGTGTAAGAGGAAGTGACTCTTATTAAGCTCGCAAGATTTGTATTTGTGTGAACATGCCAATGGCATATTGCGTCTTTATAACTTCGTCTTTACTTTACTTAAATTTCACCGAAACGTTATACCTTTATACCTAAAACCATATTATAGTTTAACAACGTTCGGAGCTAATTGAAGACATTAGAGGAAAACAATAGAGGAACCTGAAATCAACAACTAGATCCAACAAACGATTGTAATTCGATCAATGTCCAGTTTAAACTGGTTAAGACAGAGTTTGACCGGATTGAACTAGTTCGGAAGCAGTTTCAATCGATTCAGAACTTAAAATTACCGACATGGACCGATGCTGCTTGCTAGTAATACGATAAATGCAAAATAATAAGTAAATCCGTTTGTTTGTTACGCTTTTATGCCTAAAACACTTAAAGATATTTGATAAAAATTGGTATAGAGGTAGACAAGAACTTGAGAAAGAACATAAGGCAACTTATTACCGCAAAAAAAGGGTTAGAAATAGGGTTGACATGTTTCTATGGAAGTCAATCGTCGTCAATTATAAAACCAGAAGACTTATTATTTTTCACTTGCTTAAAATAAAAAAAGTATAGCAGCGTTTTCGAAATTTAAATTTTTCAAGTTTTCTAAACTGTGGTGGGGAAACTGGATTTAATAGAAAATGAAAATTATTACACTAGAACATACATAATTGTGAGAAAGCTAGTTTCATATAGGTTAAACTTAAGTAAATTTACTAGTTTTATTCAAAAGTGAATTTAATAAGGAGCTCTCGAGATGTCGCTTATAGATACTGATAAATGAAAGGTATTAACAGTCGTTGAATTAGCAAGCGTTCACCTCCGGCTAATAAAGCCGTTCTCCATACGCTGTATATTACTACAAGCGTCGCTGCCACACAAATTAATCAAAGGGAAATATTCATGCCGACACATGCCATGAAATGATAATGAACCCGTATTGCACGGCGTGAGGAAGCGGCGAGAGCGGAGTTTACAATCAGTTTAAACTTCAATGACAAGCGGTAGCGATTAGGGAAACTGGTCAAATTAAATAACAATGCTTAGTCATAACTACTTAATAACCTGATAGTTGAGTATGCTAACATTTTAACTACGGAGAAATATCTTTTCGTTTCATATTTATTATACATCTCACTTGCTATCAGATGGGATTGTGGTCAAGCAGTAACTTATAATATGTAAAAATATATTTACAAAAACCTGTTATATAGCTTGCAGCGTTGAAATACTTAAGGCTAACAATTTGATTATAATAAATTCAAAAGTAAAACTATTTCCAATGGATGGAACCAAAAAATCGTAACTATTAATTAATATCCATGCTATAACCAACAATATTTTTTTATCATTGATTTTAAAAGAAAGAAATATATTTATTTTGCCTTAACATATAAGTCTATATTATGTATTCAATACTATTACGCAATTTTGTTATAGAAATATAACAAACAGATTCTTTTTAGTAAAAAAAACAACAGTAAAAAGCTGGCACTCGTCACTCGCTGTTATTGTATCGTTCGCTGTACGACCCAAGATGCACCAGTGTTACTAGTCTAGTCTCTCATCCACTGGACCACACATTCACGCATGGGGTTAGATACGGGACGCGTAAAACAATACCGTTAACAATGGAATGCCTTTGTCTGCTGGAACAATTAGTATAGCCTTTGACCTGTATCCAATAAATATAATATCGTGTTCCTTAGCCAAATGGCGCTCTGGTAAACAGGTAATTAATACGACTGTAATCAAACCTGATTCCAATTACACTTCATTTATAAGTGAATTAATCATGAACAATCAAACTGTGATTGGTTTTTGTTTTCAAAGACAAAAGACGAAATTATTGTAATTGGTGACGGGTTAGCTTGAATGGTTGCAGCTGATTTGGTCGCATGGGTAGAGGTAGAGGTCGACGAGTCGGTTGGTGGGGTCAAAATATTTTTTTCCTTGATTAACAGAAATATTTGTTCTAAGAGTGTATAAAAACAATTTGTAAATGCATAGATAATTTACGTGAATTTAAAAAATAATATAAATATAAATGTATATTTATCAGTTGTTTGATTACCACTTTTTCCATTAGTTTGGAATCAGATATCCATGTGAGATGTATATATTTTTTTTGTGTCAATGGAATTCTATTCATGAAATTTAATTCCGTTTGCCATCTAACTATCCCAAGATTTGCTCGTTTAAGTTGTTAGCTATTTCGGGTATCCCATAATGAGTATAATTGTAACTGCTATATGTAGATATAAATTATGATTCTTTAATTATAAATTATATATATAGGGATAATATAAAGAAAATGTACATAAAAAAATATTGAAAAAGAAGTCATTCAACCAACCTCGGACCCCAGTACAAATCGAGAGTAATTGAAAGACCAGCGCCACGCAGCTTCCACCACCGCTGTGCTCAACGCGATGCCCGTCGGC
>DWJZ01007844.1:0-11787 GCA_018249125.1 Asbolis capucinus
AACCTGCATGCCGGGGAGTTTGCAAAACTTAAAGGTGTGTGAAGTCTGCAATCCGCACTTGGCCAGCGTGGTGCACTATGGCCTTAACCTTCTTATTCAGAGAAACACGTGCTCAATAGTGGGCCGTGATGGGTTGAGATAATGATGATGAGATTAAAGGAAAACGTATTTCTTTTCTATTCTTCTTTCTTTTCTATTCTTAATACCTAATAGCACTAATTATTTTTATCTCCAAAAGAAAACAAACGCATTTTCAATCCACGATTGATTATTTCCTTGACCCAAAAAACTATAATTTTATTTTTCTGCGGCTACTACTACTACATTTAATATACACAAGATTGCTGAGGATGCTGGATGGGAATAATAAAAGTCAATAGAAATAAGATGAATTCTAAATAACTAGGTCACCGCAAAATAGGTTGTGACGTCACGGGAATATTACACAGAATTACAAATGTTGCTCTGAGTGGATGAGTTTTACCAATACATTTCAATCCGGTTAATCGAATAGTCTATCTATATATATAAAAATGAATGTTTTTTTATCCCGGGATAAAATATGTCCTATAACCATTATCGGGTTTTAAACTATGACTGTGTCAAATTTAACCTATATCTGTACAGTGGTTTTTGCGTGAAGCTCGAATAGACAGACAATAAATCAATAACAAAGCCTTCCGGCATATATATTTTTTTAAATACATAACGTACCCCGCTACACATTAATTATAGGTATACATTTGTCTGAATTCGAACTCTGGCTATACAGAAGACTAACGTTAAAATTGCTGGCCCAAAAATATCAGCTTTGTACTAGTACTATAAAGTTTAAGTTTGTTTGAATGCGATAATTTCTGAAATTACCAACTGGATTCATATACTGTGTTGAATATTTACCATGGGATAGTCCATCTACCAAGAAAGAAAGAAGAAAGGCTATTGAAGTAAAGAAAGAAATTTGTTTATTCGAGGATATAACTAAATAATACACGACGTATTTACTATAAGCAAACAATAATATATTTAAAACTACGCAATAATAGAAATTAAATATATGAAACTTATTCTTATCGGTGGATTTTTTTATCCCGCGGGATAACAGATTAAAATTAGTATAGCAACTCTTAAACCAATGAACTGATTGCCATGAAATTGGTCACCAGTGTAGATTATACAAGAGAATTACTCTTGGGCTATATTTATCTGGGACAATGCTTTTACTGTCACATAATTACAGGTAAAAATAATTATTTATATGTCACAGCAACGTATACCGGGTTAGCTTGTTCATGTACAAAGTTCGTTATCTATAACAACTAACTTATATTACCAGTAGATTCAACTGAAGTATAAATCTATACCAAGTTTAGTTAAACGTTGCAGGACTAAGAGCAACAAAGTTACACTTCAAGTTCGGAATAGCAAACAGCGAAGCCGCAGGGAATGCTTAGTCTATAAAGATCTTCTCAGTTCACAACTAAATCACTATGCAAGCTATAACGATTCCACTCGGCTCGAGTCTCCTCTCACAAGGTATACAGGCCTTACCACCAGATTTGTCAAGCGCGAATTGAATTTCGTACACCTTCGAGAACTTTCTTGAACTCTCAGGAGTGAAAGAAAAATCACATACAATATTTGTGTATGATACTGATATAATACAAATCGTGAGAAAGTAAGCACTAACACAGCACTGGTATTCTGTGCGAACCAATTTGGAGCGCAGTTCATTCAGTATGACATGCTACATACTTAGTGAAATTAATATGAGTGGAGTTCCTTCACCGTATCTACTTCTAATAGGCACATAACTTTGAAAATTGTAAATTCGAGATATCAACTTTTTTTTCTTTTATATTCAATAAGTTAGAGCTTGCCTACGAAATTACCTGATGGTAAGTGGCGACATAGTCTTTGATGGTAAAGCACACTTACTTATTCGAAGCCTATTCACTCTTGACTTGAAGATATTTACGTTATAATCAATCGGGAATACCGACGTGGTCAACTTATTCCACTCCTTCGCGGTACAAATGATAAAGGACGAAACGCGACGTTCGTACGGGCGGTGTGTTTATGAACAAGGAATGGATACCCGCCGTGCGTCGGCTCGTTCAATGGTGGTACGGGGATGGGGGAATTACGAGTAACTCATACATATAATTCCTGCGCACACTCTCCAAACTGTATCCTGTAGAATACTGAGAAGCTTGTAACTCTGCACCTGTACTTCACCCACTACACTACCAGCTCACAAATAAATATCCTAGCTTTTTTGAATAGAGGAAAATCTGTTTGTTTGTTGAGATTTAATTGCGTTGTAGATTCCTTCGAGGCACGCTTAGACTCACTCTTAACTATTCCTTAATTAACTTTGTGTAATTTAAGATTCCAATTATGTTCAGTACAGTTCTGGAATTCTATTACTGTTATTTTAAATCTGGAATTTTATTCAGTTATAGTTGTCAATTTGAGATTTTGATTAATTATGTTTGAGCTTTACAATCGAAGACTTCATGGCCACTACCATCAGACGGGGTCATAATTGAAGGTTAACTTACTTAAGATCGAACATGGTTGGTAATTATGACGAGTACAGAGTAATGGAATATGTGGCGCGTCTTTATGGAACGTGTTCGAAACGAGTCTTTGCAAATTTGGGAGTAAGAACTCCGGATGTTGATTTTTTAAAATGCATTGTAGCTTATCCGATGTTGGAAGAGGCTAATTAAAATAACAGACTTATTTATTAATTGTAAGGAATTTAATTATGTATCTATCGATCGTGTTGTGTAATATACATAGTTTGCTGACGGAACAAAGTAGTCACTCAGCGACAAAGTTCTTTAAAATAATTAAATTATTTTAAAGAACTTCAAACTTTCCTGGAATATGACGAATATGTGCGATATTTTGCATATTTTCTAGAACTTCATACTAAAAACGTTACGAAAATTATTTCCTATTAGCAAAAATGACAATATCTGCAAATACATTTATTTATCGTATCGATTTTCTTACATTCAACATAGCGATTTTACCCCATTAAACTCCATCTAAAAAATTTAAGAGACAATTTTTAAAACTGGACTAAAAAAGATTATGCTAAGGAGAGAGAAGGGGGAGAATAGGAAAAAGAGAAATGTACTTAAGCTGGAACAAAGGCTAAGAAGATGCTGCAATAACGGCTTAAGTACTAAAATGAACTTTCTTTATAAGCTGTATTCTTTAAGGTTTCTTTTTAAAACTATCTTTTCATTAAGTTTTATTTAGTCCGTATTAATTAGAAATAATATATAATAATACAAATTGTCCTCGCTTCGCTTCAAAGAAGAGTTGTCCAGCTGTTTAAGAGTTGCCGTACTAATTTCAACCTATTATCCCACGGGAACAAAGCAGGTTTCTGGGATAAAAAGTATCCTATAACCATTGTCCTGCATAAGCTAAAAACATGCTAACTTCCGTCTAAATTGGTCCATTGGTTTCAGAGTTGTCATATTAATCTCGGAAGGAGCCCGACATTGGGCACCGCGTTAGGAGGAATCCTGTTGGAGATTGGAGATTCCGAAGCCCTCCACGTAGCTCTGAGGAAGGCCACCGGTGGAGTATCAGTGCGGTAAAAACCCCCCAAGTACTGTAAAACTCTGAATTAAATAAATAACAATTTAATTAAGTAAACAAAAGATGATCAATAGTGGCCCATAAATGTACTGAAGCCAAGATATAACCCGATACAGCTGTGAGTAGGGTATCCACACTCTCACAATGTGAGGGGTATAGGCCACAGTCCAGCACTATAGCCAATTGTGGATTGGTTGACTTCATACACCTTTGAAGACCTGGAGAAATTTTATAGGTTATAGGTAATCACGAAGTTTTCCTTCAGCGTAGCAACTGATGAGCAGCTGATACTGATGCTAGCAGCTGATGATGATGATGAGAAATTTGAAAATTCCAGATGCGTGCATTATTTGAACCTACGACCTTTCAGGACTAGACCGCCACTGCTTATAGACATAAGATCTAATTAAAATAGTCACACGTTCTTGTAATGATTTTTAGTCACTTTTTTATTTTTAACTTTAATTATTTTTTTAATTATTTTAAAGAACTTTGTCGCTGGGGTTTGGGTTGAATAATCATTAATGGTATTACCATGACGTAATGTTTAGAAAAAAGTGTATTTAATGAGTACAATTAAACGTGATTTCAAAAGTATTAAAACGGAATACAGACATAAACCGAAGGTAGCAAGTTACTATGTGTACTTCAGAAATATATTTTATTATAAGTTATTTATTTATTTTCACTGAATATACATGGTATAGATCTTAATTATTATACATGTCCGTGATAGTATCATACCCAGCTTAGTTTGTAGCATACATGTTTCTTATAATCCTAACAAATAATAATATTCATAAAAAGTTTATATGAAATTAACATTCCGTTAATCATCTATGTTGACTAAATTATATTACAGTTAGTCAAATTAGATTACATTATGTCATAAATTCGATTTATATTAGTCACAAATTAAATTACACCTTGTCAATATTTCATTAAATAAAAGTTATATCATATCAATTTTACATGATATCGTAAGGTCTTCTAATTAAATTACATTAAATTACCACACAAACAAACACAAAATATGTATATATATATACATACACACACACGTATTGTCATTGAATAATTCAGTAATTAAATTACACCTTCTCAATATTTCATTAAATAAAAGTTATATCGTATCTATTTTACATTATGTCGAAAGGTCTTGTAATTAAATTGCATTAAATTAATACATAAACAAACGCAAAGTATGTACACATACATACGACTACACACACGTATTGTCATTGAATAATTTGCTATTACAATTAGTCAAATTATAAAATAGATTTATATTAATCACAAATTAAATGACACCTTGTCAATATTTCATTAAATACATGTTAAATCAATTTTACATCATATCATAAGGTCTTTAAATTAAATTAAAATAAATTAAAGCAGAGTAAATGCAAAGTGTAATAAGTAAGCACACTGACATCTACATACACACAGACACACACACACGTATTGCAATTGTATAATTCGTCGACCACAACTTTCCTTCACATGAGTTTCTCATTTTAAGTGACTTCTGCACTGTTATACATGTAAGAGAGACTTTCTTTGAATCGAATATATGTAAGTCCTACAAACATATATTACAATACGAAAGTTTGTGAGGAAGGACGGATGGATGTTTGTCACTCGTTCATGAAGACACTATAGAACCGATCTGAATGAAAAAAGCACTGAAATATATTATAGTCTAAGACAGGGTTTCTCAACCAGTGTGGCGCGCCTCGCTTGGGGGGATATGGCCAGTTTTCAGGGGAGGCGTGAAGCATTAGTTACTTCACAGATTTTATAGTTTTGTACTAAGTAAATGTTAATAAAGCTACATATAAAAGATATAATAAGAACTATAATGTTGTTTTACTCCAACCAAACACTCATAAATTACTTAAATTTTATTAGAGGATGCATGAAAATTTTCGCAAGCCGTTAGAAAGGTGCGACTACAAAAAGGTTGAGAAACCCAGGTCTAAAATAACGCATAGACTACTGTTCACCAAAATACATACGGCGAGCGAAGCCGCGGGCGTACAGACACTAGCATGATATAAGCTTCAAACAACTACCAAATCTAAGACATCAAAGAAAATGCTACATAATTATCTTCCTCAGGAACTAATTTAGTCTGTAGCTTAGATGAAGACAGCTACACGTATCCGAGACGTACTTGTAACCCGGGCACCATAAGTGTCTCGTTAGTTGGCCCGGCTCCAAACGATCCGTGGTCTGAAGTACGGGTCGGCAACCTTTTCTTATATGAGGGCCGTATGCGATATAAGGATATTGGTGCGGACCGCAATTCATGTGTCGTTGTTAGGAGAATCACAAGCACCATGTTGCGTAGTGTAAATGGGGTTTGTGTGAACAGTGAATTTGCATAAGACTGCATGTGGCCCGCGGGCCGTGTTATTCCAACCCCTGGTCTAAAGTAGCCGACCATTCCACACAACCTTCAACTAAATTTTGGATATTAAAATAATTTGTATGAATATTTTGTACAAACAAAATGAAAGACTGAAAAAAATCATTTATTGCATCATAGAAATTTACAGTTAACAAACATCGAAAGCATAACAAGACTAATGTTCGCAGGCAGCTTTGCTCGCATGTACATACATATATTGATAAAAAATTCCCATGAATGATTCCAATCTATAATCTATCTCAGTGCCAAATTTCATTCATATTTGTTAGATAGTTTTGCATGAAAGAGAAACACACATCCATGTATTCTCACGAACTTTCACATTTATAATATTAGTACGATAATTATTAATTAATTAATTACTTTTTAAATATTTTCATCAACACTTAAGTCTCGGTAAATAATACTGGATCTGCTTAACATCAACTTTAGGAAGAATATGCACATTCAATATAGGTCATAAGGCGAAATAAATGCATAAAAGGGTTGAAATTGAGAACGAAATTATATTGATGTTGTGTATCTGAAAACGCAAACCATCAACACAGCTTGTATATAAGAATGGAGTTGATAATATATATATAAAATAATTATTTAAATAACTATTGCTAGTAACTACTAATAACTAAGGCTAGACTTCACCCGCCTGACAATTTTTTTTTCTTTTGTTTTTTTTTTCGTCATACATTTTACATTGTAATCCTGACCGCTAAACTTAGTTTCTTCAAAGAGAGGCCCTGGGTTCAAATCTTGCGGTGGTGCGCCTTTAATTTCCAGTTATGTGCATATCAATTTATTATCACTTGCTATATTGCACTTGCAGTTACATCGTGAAGAAATCGCCTGAGTATTCTCCATAAAGTTCTCAAAAGTGTGTGAAGTCCATCAATCCACTTAGCTCACCTGGACTAGGCTGTACACCTCACATTGTGAGTGGAGATCCAAGCCCAGTAGTGGGACAGTTATGATGATAAACTAGCAATCGGCACTTACCCAACGTGGACTTTGGCCTATATCCCTCACATTATGAGAGGAGACTCGAGTCTTGCAATGGAACAGATTTGTTTTTGTTTTTATATCTGCCTGTCCAGGCGCTACACTGGCCCGGCTCGCGAGCTACATTAAAAGAACCGACTTGCACGTCAGGGACTTTATTTAATTTAATTATCTACTACAACAGGGGTGAGCAACCCGAGGCCCGCGGACCGCATGCGGCTCTTTGAGCATTTTTAATTTAGATTTTTTATGCTTTGAAGGTCAAACACTGTGTCATCATCATAATCACCTCAACCCATCACGATCCACTTCTGAGCAAGCATCTCTTCTCTCAAAGAGAAGGTTAAGGCCATTGTCTACCACGCTACCAGGTGCTGATTGGCAGACTTCACACACCTTTGAGTTTTGGAAACTCCCCGGCATGCAGGTTTCCTCACGATGTTTTCCTTCCCCGTTATAGTGAGTGACATTTAAATGCTTAAAACGCACATAACTTCGAAGTCAGAAGTGTGCGCCCTGGGATTCGAACCCGCACCCCCGAGTAGGAGACAGAATTCTTAACTATTAGGCTATCACCGCTTTAACAGATAGTCTTCAATAAACAGTGTGTGAACATAAAAAAGCATTATGATACAAAAATTGAGCAAATATATAATAACATTACATAGTAACATTAACACGTTAAGTAAATTTGATTAAGTATAAATAATACTAATCTATGTGCGGCCCGCTAGCAAAAATCAAATTTAAAATTGGCCCTTTAATTCAAAAGGTTGCTCATCCCTGTACTACATTCCAATTTCGTAATTTTACTGTTAATAATTTTTCTTAATATTCCAGGTTACCAGAGACATTTCTTATCTGAAATAATTCAATACTACATTTTATAATTTTACTTTACTAATAGTATTTTTAGTGCGGATTTACTTCTATTTTATGTTATGACTACATATTTATCTATTCGACTTTGTATATTTGTTTATTCAACAGATATGGGATGCAATGATGAGCAATACCTATCGAAGTTGAGAGTTCTTCAAAATGTCTAAGTTACCCCAATTCATTCCCTTAACCCCATTTCGCCATCGAACGAGCCGACTCACAGGGGGTATTCACCGCTTCGTCATAGACATCCCGACAGTGCGAATGACGCGCTTCGCCTCGTTTTTTATGACCCGTACCGCGAAGGATTGGAATAAGTTGTCGGCGTCGGTGTCGATCGATTACAAAGTAAATGTCTTCAAGTCAAGAGTGAATAGGCTTCTACTAAGTTAGTGCGCTTTACCATCGAAGACTTCATCGCCACTTACCATCAGGTGGAATCATAGTCAAGCGGTAACTTATCTGATATATAAATAAAAAATAAAAATCTATAGATATCTTGACTATTCACTAATTCTATTAATAGAAGTCCTAATAGCGTTAGGATCGTTACTAGATCACATGTAATTCGAAGACTGACTATTTTCCTGCCATCCATCTTCATTTCCTCCAACCGTCCCTTAGCTCCCACGATGTGGCTACCTCTGACGTCACGGTATCGTTGACTCACTGGTGACTCGCTACCAAAACTATCGTCTCTCTCTTTCACTCTTCAGCCTGTGTCAGTTCTGTCTTCAGTTTTTTTTTACATAGAAGAAATTAATCTTTGACATCGTCCTGATGGTAAGTGGCGATGATGTCTAAGACGTTGGATACACTAACTTAGTACACGCCTATTCACTCTTCTCTTGATCGTAATTAGGCGGGAACACCGACGCAGGCAAGTTATTCCATACCCTTGCGGTACGCTTAGTTCTGAAATGAAACCTTATCAAATGTGTCCATAAGTGGCGATCAGCTTGGTGGAGTGCTGGCATCTCCAAGTGGTTTGAGAATTGAGTTGTGTTTGCCTGTAACCGTTAGTTTCTGGCGTCAAATACATTTATTTCAGATTACGGTGCAGACAAGTGCTGAAAAGTCCAGTACTGAAAAAAATCGTAAGGAACTGTCAAAGGTGTGTGAATTCCACCAATCCACACTTGACCAGCATGGTGGACTGTGGCCTGTACCTGCACATAGTTAGTGGAGACTCGAACCCAGTAGTGGGACAGTGTGGGACAAAGACATAAACAATATTCCTAGCAAGAGTGACAGAGAAAACGATAATCTTTAACTCCGCCTTCATCATTACTCTACTTAAAAAACTCTAAATAAACTAATAAAGAAGTAAAAACCGTCAGTTTTTCATATAATGAAGCGTCGTCAATCAGTATTATAATTCGTTAAGACGGCGATTGATACCCACACGTGTAAGAACGGGGGCGAGCGTGGGAACTGCGCTCCCTCGGGACTTCGCCTCGGGGATATTGTTTCTTGAGCACATGCCGGCTAAATGGTCGCTTACTGTGGATACGACTTTAAAACTGAAAGTAAGAACAAAGTACCAGCAAATTACTAGATAAAGCCAATGATAAGGGAACAAACAACTATAATGCAAGAGGTAACAACAGCAATAAAACAGCCAACTACAAAGAAAAAACCAACATAAAGGAATATGTTAACTACAATGAAATAGCCAACTACAACGAAACAGCCAACAACATGAAACAGTCAACAGCATGAAACAGCCAACAACATGAAACAATCAACAACGTGAAACAGCCAACAACATTAAACAGTCAACAACCTGAAACAGCCAACAACACGAAACAGTCAACAACATGAAACAGTCAACAGCATGAAACAGCCAACAACATGAAACAGCCAACATGAAACAGTCAACAACATGAAGCAGCCAACAACACGAAACAGTCAAAAACATGAAACAGTCAACAGCATGAAACAACCAACAACATGAAACAGTCAACAACATGAAGCAGTCCACAACGTGAAACAGCCAACAACAAGCAGTCTTATGACGATTAACACGCATTTATTTAGTGCAACAATCAAGATATTTTCGCCATATAGGTTATGTGGGATTATTGCCAATCATTGCCTTATTACTTAAAAAAGACATAAGTCTAATTGTTATTTAAAACCTCGGAGATAGAAAACATTATACTACTGTAACAGGTATTCACTTGAAGTAAAAATAAACACATATATAGACATTCAAACACCACATTAGAATTAACGGTGTCATTAACAATAATAACACTCATGACCAGAGAACAAACAGTCATCATCTGTTAAACTAATGCCTGCGCCATCGAATACAGGGTTTCTTTTTATCCTAGATAAGTTACCGCTTCCCTACGATCCCACCTGATGGTAAGTGGCGATGAAGTCTTCGATGGTAAAGCGCACTAACTTAGTAGAAGCCTCTTCACTCTTGACTTGAAGACATTAACGTTGTAACCGAACGGGAACACGGTCACGGCCAACTCGATAAAAGACGAGGCGGAACGCTTCTTCTTGATCCTCTCCTCTTTCTCTACTTTAAGGCTAAAATTTGAAATAAATATATTTTTATTTTATTTATGTCATATCCATATAACACGAACTCAACACCCGTTTGATTATACGTCCCGCATAAAAGGAAGATTCGCCATCTGCTCCCCGATCTAATAACACAGAATCGTAACGTCACCGAATTAGATCTTGTAAACAGCTTGTTAATATCTCCGTTTATTCTAACTTACGTTTAATGAAGGACTCATTTTGATTGTAATGGCTATGTTGACTAGCTAGTCATTTGCGATGTGGCCGTAGATTCGAGTCCTGCCCGGGTATGTGATAGATGAATTTTTGTTCTCTGTTTAGGCCATCTGCAACTGGAGTTGTGATCATAGTGAGGCAGTATGAGTGTGTTTATTATGCAAAGGAAACCGCCCTCGCATCGCATCGCACTAATTTTAACCTATCAAACAACAAAGAGAATAAAGTCTTTTGGGTTTAAAGTATCCTATAACCATTATACTCACATAAGCCACAAAAATAGTAACTTTAACTTATTTTACGGGAACTAAACCATTTCCTGGGATAAAACGTCCTATAACCATTCTTGAGTTATAAACTATGACTGTACCAAGTGTAATCTAAATCAGTTCAGTGTTTTTGCGTGATGCTTGGACAGATGATAAAAAAAATCCTAAAAAAAAAGTTTTGGTCTCTATATCGATAATAAAGCCTTCCTGCATCAAAATTTAAAAAAAACTTATTGAACGGAATTGACCCCGTTACAGTTTTAATATTAGTATAGATACAGATTAAAATATTATTTTAGAAACTCTAGGTTAGTCCCTAAAAATATAACATTTCGTTTTAGGTACTTTTCTCTCTTTATTCGCCTTTTTTGCTTTTCTCCGTCTCAATCAATAGCAATATTCTGAAGTATTGTTGCTAAATGTTTTCTGCCTGCTCGGCGTTTGCAAAATTGGCACACGATGGGGTCTGCCGGTGACCGTGACCGTAGTTAGTAAAAATTTCAAGCTTTAAGTTAAAAATGAAAGTGAATTTAGTGGAAGATCCAAATCTTTTTACAAGCTTTTATTCAACTTGCTGTGTATGTTTGTATGTTAGTATATTTGTTTGTTACGGGTCAAATCTTCCAAGCTTAATTAGACCCACTTCCTCTTACACTACGCAGCACAATTTTTACATAGTGTTCATTCTAATGATAATGGATTTTTATGACAAGCATGACCTGATACTACGCTAAGGATTAGTACAGAACTCCTTAACGGTTAACAATACAGTTATGAAATTTTGTGTTTCTTTGTGTTATGAATCTTTAATCAAAACTTGTG
>DWJZ01007845.1:0-11786 GCA_018249125.1 Asbolis capucinus
CCTTCGGCTGCCACAGCCCGACCGCGGGGCTTTAATAATGCATTGGCCATTAGTCACCCACGCCGGCCATCTTTAAGTAATTCTAATTGCACGGAAAGGGTTCAAAGGATTACACTTACGAATTTTCACAGGTCTAATTCCTTTTTCCACGAAAATCTCTCGAAAATTAATCTCCTGATGTCCCAAAAACCTAAGATAGCAAACAAAACATTTGACTAATGAAATAAAAATATTGCAAGCTTTGAAATGAGAAGTTAGCATGCAACCAGCCGATTACAAAGCCATTAGCGCCACCAAAATCTCCTTTTCACAGAGCGGACATAACATAATTAATTTTTGACGACGTCGTTGACAGAGTGGCTTTTTTAAAGCGAAGTCACAGAAGGTGCCCGGACACAGCTGGGCCAGCATTACGCTAATCTCTGTGGCGTCGCACTTGTTAAATATTAACGCAGTCTAATTACAACCTCCCAGGGCCCACCCGCTTAATGGCTTTTAAAACTGATTCCCGCCCTCGAAGGATGCGTATTTGATGACAACTTTCGCCGTTTTGTGAGCTACGGGGGCGAAATGAAAATCTTCCACGTGTTCTTTGCACTTTAATCTCGTAGTGCGCAGTTTCACTGATAGCTAAATGCATTTTACCTCAATGTTATAAGGGTTGTGGTAAACGCGAGAATCATAGTTCCATAAGAACATAAGACATGTAAGGGTATAGCACTTGAGCTGTTGAAAACATAATTGGCGTAGTGGGAAACTGGAGCGTGTCTGATGTGTTCCGGTAAATTAAAATTGACGCGCAGGTTTTATGGAAGACTTGTATTGGCGCGAAGCAAATGACATTTGGCTCGAAATTCATGCAATTTTGTGGCTTATTGTATCAACGGTTGATTCAATCGTTGATAAAGTTTGTTGTTGCGAATAGAATGTTCATTAATAAGCGCGTGTAGCACAATAATTACTGTTTTTATTTGCTGTGTTATTTATGTTTTGTTTTCATTACTTGTAAATAAAAATTCTGTTGACTTTTTAAAACGAATCGTAATAATAAGATACGTATTGAACTTCTCTGTTGTCAAAATACAAATTTATAACAGAAGATGCAAATACAGTATAGAAGAAGGAGAGTTAGTACAGCACTACCGTAGCGCACTGCGACACCGTTTATCATCGATAAGATCATTCAAAGCATCTATCAGGGCTTTGTTGGATAAGACCGGCGATCTCAGTCGCCACAGCGCAGGAAACTTTGTCAAAATTTCACATGAAAATGTTAACATATATCGATAGAGGCACGAATTCAATTTATATTTACCGGAAAGGTTTTCAAAGATCCGTAATTAATGATGTCGTGACAGCTATTTGTTCAACTGCCGGACCGGGATCAGCAAGCAGGTCACTTTGTTAAGTAATAGGGAATGTTTAACGGTATTCACTATTTATGCGTTCCTAATGGTGTGGCGACAATCATTCTGCACCATTAGAAGTATCATTAGCGACACCGTTTTATTTGTTGTTTGTTTTCTTAAAATCTTCGGCCGTTTCGACCGAGGCGGCCGCTGTCAGGTTATCATTAATCAGGAAGACGGTTTTCGGACGGGTTCTCGACAAAAGTTTTTTGATTAACGGAAAGCAAATATGGAATTTGGATACAGTGACGTATATTTTATAATTGATAGCTTTTATTTATATGGGAATAAGGTTTAAAATTGGTGGTCTAAACGTAAAATTGTGAAGTTGTGTCCTGTATAGAATTTCTCTTTGGATTTGTGTAGTGTGGGATGTAGGAAGTGTGGGAGCTTTGTAGATTTATCTTTGGTGGTTCTGTGAGAAATATTCGTGTTGCGATCTATTAGCAGATATCAATTATATTTGTTGTGTCCGAATATATTGCATGTGCTTTAGGTATATCAAGAGAAGTACGAGATACTTTAAAATTATATATCTTTTCTTTTAGTTACACTGATTTAAAAAATGTAACCGCTAAAACATATAATTTTTACAAAGTTTTATTTATATTGCAGTATAAGACAAGCATGACCTGATACTACGTTTAGGATTGGCTCCAGACAAGGGAACTCCTCAACGGTTAACAATACAGTTATGAAATTTGTGTTTCTTCGTTTTATGGATTTATAATTAAAGCTTGTGTTTATAAATATTTTTAATAAACCTTGTTGGACATCCGTAAATAATTTTTGTGTCAAAATAAAACTTGAAAAGTTGATTTTTACATTGTTTTCGTTTTTATATTTTGTTTTGCGAAAATGGCGTATTTTGACATTAAGCAGTTTGCAGCCCAAGATGGTAGTGTGTTAAACTTGTAATGAGACGGTTTTATAATAGAACTATGGTTCCCCCCGCGTAGTAACAATGTTGATAAAAAATAGTTATCATAAGTTACATTGTTAATTTTTTAAAGTACAGACCTAAATATAATATGAAACAATAAAAGTGTAACATCCCTGTACCAATACAGAAAACAAAATTAGGCATTTTTCCATTCCTTACACAAAATGGAAGTGAAAAAGAAAAAAAAACAATACAAAGAGGCTTAACACGAAATGTTCACTGTTTTACGCGCCTTGTAAAAGTCACGACATCTGTCAACTTGTGACAACTCTTATCTTTGGGGTAAGAGAGGCCCCGTGGGGTGAGAACTACCCCACGGACGAGAGGGTATGAAATGTATTTATGACTATGTAAATTGGTTCAATTCGGCAACGAATTTGGAATTCGTTGGAAATCAAGTTTCGGTAACAGATGCTGTAGAGGAATTTTGTGCTGATGTTCATTTCTGGAATGATCAGGGTGTTCCTAGTTAGTTCTTTATTCTTAACTAGTTTCTGCCTGCGGCTTCGTCCGCGTCATGTGTTCATAAAAAGTAGCCTATGTGTTATTCCAAACTACGAGTATAATCTATTTCTGTGCTAAGTTCTATCTTAATCTATGTAATCATTATTATAAACGTGTACATAATCCCATGAGAACCTACAATCGGTATAAAATCTCATGTTCATTTCCTGGATATGGTCTATCCGTGTGCCAAGTTTCATCTTAATCCGTTCAACCACATTGGAACGACAAACATTTTGTCGAAACTACATATACATACATATATATTAGTAGGTTGAATATTAACCTTATCCGCTGATTTAATATGTAAGGCTTCACGTACTGATAGTCTATATTTTAATATAGAATTAAAATTAATAGTAATATTTGTAAGCTATCACTTGCTCCGGTGAAGGAAAATAACGTGAGGAATGTTAAGTGACATTTCTAGACGCTTCCAGCCTAATTTTTTGCAATTTTAAAACTGGATGATATGCTAAAACCTGTAATGTTTAGCACTGTCGTTATCTAAAGTATTCAGTGTCGCGCTTAACGAAGTTTTACTTCATAAATATTTCAATAGCAAGGTAGATTTGATGATAAGACAAAACGTCAGCGCCCACTTTAAGAGTGTCATAGAGTATCGGTATGTCCTCTCGAGTGACAGACTACGATGGGGGTCAGAGTATTTTTTTACACTGCCCTGATATACTGCAGAAGACACCGCTGTCGTCCCGCGATGAGTCTGAAGATTTCGCTTTTGAGTTTTTGCTGGTAGAATTATGTTTTGAGAGATGTTTGTGAATGTACGTGTGGGTTTGTGTGTATGAGGGTCATGGAATGCAAAACCTGCAGTTGTCAAAAAGTAGATATTTGGCTAATATTGTGCATTAAATACAGAAAAATATTTTTTGTCTTTACCTAGGCCAAAAGATTAGTTCACCCAAGCGTGTGATTGTGTGTATGTGTGTCAGAGCGAGAGGGAGATTTTATTTACGTGAAACATATTTTTCATCCTTCATCAAACAATTTATGTGACATTATGAATGTATAACCTTTCAGAGTAATTCATTACTAGGGTCTGCCCGGGGCTCCACCCTCGTGGTACAAATATTAGTAAAAAGTAACCTTTGCCATTCTCCAGCTTATCCACTATCTCCACATTAACAATTCATACAAACACACACACTTACGCATTTATAAACTTAGTGTAGTTTGAGGAAACTATGCATTATCACCGTCTGTAGATCACCTAATGTTTTGTTATAAAATTAAACTGGAAATTCCCCTCGCTTCGTTTTGGAAGGAGAGATATGCAGTGGTTTTACAGTTGTTATACAAATTTAAACTTATTATCTCACGGGAACTAAGTCTCTTCTAAATTCTATAACTATTTTCGGGTTTTAAACTATTACTATGCCGAGTTTCGTCTAAATCTGTCCAGTGGTTTTTGCATGAAGTTCGAACAAACAGACAGATAGACAATAAATCCACAAAGAATGTTTTGACTTGTACATCGATAACAAAGCCTCCCTGCATAAACATTTTCAGAAAACATATAATGTACAGAATTGACTCCGTTACAGTTTTATCATTAGTACAGATTAGTTTACACAGTAGCTGAACACAAGCAAGTACAAGTTATACTCAGGCTTAGATCAATAAACCTTAGATTCGCATATATCAAGATCTGTCTTATCGTGCAACCTCCTGTGTGTCGATGATCGACGATAAATGCTATTAGGGTTGCCACTCATCGGCTGAAACATTGTCGGGAACTGTCGTAGAGGGCGTGCTTTCTTCCATTGTTTTTATTGATACGGAAGTGAATATTTTGGAGATATTGTTATAGTTCCAAAACTTTTGCTCGACTTGACGGGGACACTGTCGGGCCCGTAGACAATTACATCAATCATAAGTGACGTTTTGGTTTCTAAGACGAAATTAATAGTTTTTATTTCATTCCAATGCAGTAAATATGTCTAACTTGAAATAAATTGGATTTAATGCAGTTTAAACCATTTTAAAGTTTGCTGTCATTGAGTAATTTATGAATATGGGTAGGTAAGTCAAAGTCAAAATAATTTATTTCATCTTAGGAACATATTTCCTTTTACATACTTCCTTAGGAGCTCACGTAATGAAAATCAGAAAAGTAAAATGCTGTATTTTTAGTCTTTTTACGCTGTCTTGATATATTTGTAACATTGCTCAGCTTAAACATCTTCTAACAGTGTGAGGACTATAATTCAAAACGCTAGGTTATTGCAGATTAGACTTTACACACCTACGAGAACTATCGCGGATGTCACTTGTAACGGTGAAGGAATACATCGCGAAGAAACCTGCTCTCCTGCCATAAAGTTGCCGATGGAGTGTGAAGTCCAATCCGCACATGGCCAGCGTGGTGGACAGGACGAAGCCTGTACATTGTGAGAGGAGACCCAAGCCCAGTTACCGGTTACAACTATGACGCACGTAACTTTGAAATTTAGATGTGCGCGCAGGATTCGATCACAGGACCTCCCGTTCGAGATATCAGCATTTAAACCAACTAGGCTATCACTGCTGGTTTAAAAAACTCATTTTTAGTCTGACATCAGTTTATTAAAATAATCCTAAGATGTGTTCTACTGAATTTCCACGAAATTACACAAACTGTTGTGTTTTGAACACTAGTGTACGCTTTCCCACGGAACTGTATTGAAAAATAAAAGTTATACAATCCTCGATCTGACGAGTCGTTTCAAAACCTTCGAATCTATACGTCACATATTTAACATATAATATTCGAGCCTTTGAACGCCTTCCAGATCTACATACCACGAGATACAAAGCCAATTTTCCTCCCCAATTATTTTTATGCAGCACTTCCAATGCGGGGAAAGTAGTGTGAAGTTTTGTTGTTGCGGTTGATAACGAGCAATGTATGTGATATGAGAGTGTACGGTGGTGATGGTGAGTGATGAATGAGATGGTGTGACGTGCGACTGTCAATCACAATCAGGCGCGACCACCCGCGCGATTAGGCGCAAGTGGGGAACAGAGGTGGTGTGGAGTCGAATAGTTGGGTTAGACTAGAAATATCTATTATTAATGTTGTAGACGTTCTTTGGCAAAATACAAATTAAAACTACATATACTAGTAAGTAAGTAGTACTAAGTTAAATTTGTGTGTAAAACATTCTTACTTACAGATATTTCAAGGCGTCAGAGACATATATTATACTATTTTTTTATTTAATATTTTGTATGTCATTGTAAATTAATTTTTTTATGAGAATGTAATTCTTTAAACCTTTTGTCTACTATGTATTGTAAGTAGCACTTGTGTACTATATGATAGGATTTTTTATGTTTTAGTAAAAATATGTCATGTTTCTTATTAGCATTTCAACTGGCACCGCTGACATGAGTTGCTTCCAGCGACGTAATTCTAGCATTTGAATTAGGTATTATAATTTTACCTACAAATAATACGACGTACAATAAATATGCACTAAATAAACTGTGTGGCATTTGGAAATGTTACAACCCAATTTTTCTTACGTTGGCAGACAAGGGTGTCGCAAGTGGCGATAGAAGCTGGCTTCTTAGTAGTTATTTGTGAAGGATTATAATATTTTTAGTCTACTTATCGTTTTGTGAAGCTAGCTAGATACCAACATCTAGCTTGTGTTAGCTGCCGAACGGCTAATTTTGCTCCTGCTGCAGGTTTCAGAGCTATCTGTATTTTTGGCTGACAACACATTCTGAATGACTAGCATATCTGATGCGCATGGGAGACAATGACCTCATACTGGCTTTTCTGCTCATTTCTCAGCTATACCCAAAAAAGAACCAGCAAACACTACAAGAGTCCTGTCCTCTCCACACCATTCCCTGTTCCATAGGATCAGCTAGGTGTGGGTACAAGCAACACGTCCAAACCGTCCGTCTGTCTGTCTTATCGCCGCATCTCCAAACATACTTTACATCACTATGCGGACAAACACTGTAGGCAAGCATTTATTAGCCTATTATTTTAATACGCTTCTATCTATTTATATTATCACTAGGGCTTGTATGCGGCTTCGTTCGCTTGTTATGTTGATAAAAAGTGGTCTAAGTATTATTCCAGATTATAATCTATACCTGTGCTAAATTTTATTCAGATTCATTCAGTACTTATTGCGTCAAGGAGAAACAAACATCGATTCATCTATACTCGGTGCAAATTCGATGTGTAATTTTTTTTTCATACTACTTTGCCATTCTTGTATAGTAAAAATTCCGAATCGAAAATGCACCGAATATAACTTTCCTCACGAATTTTTGCATTTATATTATTTGGTTAAAAATACAGTCAAATTGAAAATCTCCTGTTTTGAAGTCACACACACAAGTAATGTAACAAGGACTGAAAAAATCAATCACTGAAAATTTGGTACGCATTTTGACGATATGTCTTTAGAACATAAATGTTATATTATATATGTATGTATTTTTGAAATGGTCTGATACCAATATTGCTAAGACAAAAGAAAATTTTCCCATTTCTTTTAATTTGAGGGCGCCATTTTGAAAATTAATGGAACCTCTGACACCTCACATGTCAAAATCTGTCCAGCCGCTTGGGTTGTAGAGCGTGCCAGAGAAATGCATATACATACATACGCTGGAAAAACATCAGAAAGTAGAACGAAATATTATTCAATCGTAAGAAATACAATTAAAATTAAAAAAGGGAAACTAAATACAAAACAATATGGAAACTAAAATTGGTAAATATATTCTCTACGAGACGGATACTGGTCAGCATCATGCTGGAGTCCAAGGACAACCAGCGCTGGTATTCCGCAGAACTCGTTTGGTGATGCCACCTAAACCTATCTACTGTGTGGTAGACATATTAATCAATTCTTCTTTCTGACGCACTCTGATAAAAAATTAGGTAGGTACGGTCTTACTCTTTAAGCACCAAATGTTGTTCCTAACAAGTGAAGCAGACAGACGAGCAGACAGATCACCTATTAGTGCTACATATATAATGGGTTGATAACTAAGAAAATGTAATCTTGTTGATATTGGGGTGTTATATTTTATTGACATGCTGAAACAAGGTTTATTACAAATATAAACACAAGTTTTAATTATAGGTACATAGAAAGAAACATACAAAATTTCATTACTGTATTGTTAACCGTTGAGTAGTTCCCTTGTCTGGAGACAATCCTGAACGTAGTATCAGGTTCTGCTTGTCATAAAAATACATTGTCATCAGGATGAATACTATATGCAAAGTTTCAGCTCCGAAGTGTAAGGGGAAGTGGGTCTAATTAAGATTGCAAGATTTGACCCGTAACAAACAAATAGACTAATATACAAACATACACTGCAAGTTAAGTAAAAGCTTGTAAAAACCGACTACACAGCAAGTTGAACGTATGAGGTTAAGTCACAAAGAAAAAAAGACTTTGGTACTAGTTTTCGTACACAAATTACGTTAAAGAAAGAAAAAGTCTGCTGTACTCAGAGTTAGGACTCCCTTATTATGTTTTATTCATTGCAATCATAGCTGTCTCTCTACTGGGTTCGGGTCGCCTCTCTCAATGCGAGGCCATAGACCATAGACCACTGGCCACGTGCGGATTGGTAGACTTCGAACATCTTTGAGAATGTTTTTGGAAAAATCTCAGCAATGCAGGTTTCCTTACGATGTTTTCCTTCACCGTAGCAAGTGATAAACAAATTCTGATACGCACATATCATTGGAAATTGAAGTGCGCGGAGGATTTGAACCTTCCCGTTTGAGTGGCGTTCAAACCACTAGGCCATTACTTCTGTCATTACTTATTGTGTAATGGTTACTTAGTGAAGAAATCCTGTACTAAGGAACGATTTAAGTAATCAATAACGATGTTAAAGCTTCACTACGTAGCCTTACGTATGTACTTATGTAAGATATTGGTAGCTACAGCCTTGCAGGGGCGTTAAACCGTGGGCACGAATCAATCGTACGAGGCCGCGGGTCGCGACCTCCGACCCCATTGGGCGACCCCTGCCCCGCCCACCGCCCTCCTGAAACTCACTGAAGGTCTCATCTATAAGCCAATTAAACTCCGTAATGTGACGTTCCCACGATGTTTCAGAGCTTGCGTTACCGTGCGTGGTAGCGTAGACGCGTCTGTATAATTTCGGATCCGGTGAAAAGTTAAATTAAGTTCAAAGTTATTTAATGTTCTTAAAACTACTCGGTACAAATTCAATCTGGAATTTTTATCATACAAACTTGTAAAATTTAAAAAAAAAAATTCATATTGACTTTGCACTGAGTATATGTATGTAGTTAGGTCTGCATACAACAAAATCCTATTTAAAATTACTGAACCTAAACGAATAGCCTCTATCAAATGATAAATCACACAAATCTTTACATACGTGTGTGTGTGCATCCGTTGCAACTTACTTTTCTAATGCCCCAAAAGACCTTAGAAAGAAGAAATTGGCTAAAATTACCAAGTAAGCTCGTTTATTTTTTTAGCTAAACAAATCTTAGCCGTTTTCTTTTGCCTGTATTTTGCTTTAGCCTATTGAAGGCCCACCAATGAGCACGGGTCTCTCCTCACCCTGAGAATGCCTGCGGGCCATAATGTGGTCCGCGAAAATTTTAAATAGCCTACGCAAGTATGTTTTTCAACTTTTTTATTACGAAAGTCCTGAGAGTAATTAACAAGAAATGACTAGTGGCCCGCAGTAAATTAATTATCCCTTAGTTTGGCCCGACTGTCAAAAAGGTTAAGCATCTTCGGCCTAGAGCATACTCCGCCACGCTGTTCCAATGCGAATTGCCACCACCTGTGTGTTTAATGTATTTTTTTTTACTTGTGTTTTTTTAATGTATTTTCCAACAAACTCAGCTCACAATATTTAATTTAATGCCAAACTACGAAACTTCAGGCAGATACGAAAGCAATATTTTTTGTATGAATTTTTATATACCCTTAAAAAAGACCATTCATTCAAATTAATAACCTCTTTAGGCAGTCAGTTAAAATCAAATTTTAGTTCCGAAACAATAAACAAATGTGGTAACATTTTTATAATAGGAGCGCGTACCGTGACCAGTGGGTGACATGACTTTTGATTTACCACCTGGAGGAAATGTGGTAGGAAGTGGTAGGACCGTTAAATGTTGGGGTGTGATTTTATTGTTTGACGAATTAAATGGTAGATAAAGTAATGTAGTGTCTATCGATGCATCAAGTTCATCATTTCTGTTAATACTATAAATGTGAAAGTATAATCTATATATAGATAAAAATCAATGCTGCTTTTCGATGTAATTTTATAACTAAGCTATCTACCTACCTAGTTCACCTATTCAAACTAAATATTTAGGCTTTGTTCGAACTATTTAGTAGATGGTTTATGTGAAGTTTACACAAAATCGGTAGTGGTTCTTCATTTATCACATTGTTTGTATTGTAAATGGGGATTTTACTGTCAAATTGAACGTTTTTCAGTCTACACGGATGAAGTTTCGGCCGGAAGCTAGTGTAAATACAAAATTAAATTTTCGGTAATTACCTGGTAAGTTTACGGTATATATGTACGAATATATCTCCGCACCCATAAAATGAAAATTCAACTTCGTGATGGCTTACTACTAAGCACTGGTGTCTCCTCATACTGAGGAGGCCTAGGTTACTTCATGTTGCTAAGCAGATTGGTGGAGGCACTAGAAAGTAAGTGCCGTCACTTTTTTTATATTAAATAACTTAGCACATCACTACGACACCTGGTGAAGTGCAATAACTTAGTAAAAGCCTATTCACTCTTGACTTGAAGACATTTACAATTTCAAATGGAAATACCGACGCGAACAACTTATTCTTTCGCAGTACGGATAATGAAGGATGACTTAAAACCTTAAGTTATTATGGCGCTAGGAATCCGACGTGACGTAACGATTGCTATCTAACGATAACAACTAGTACCGATGGCTTTACATGCCATTTGAGCACGGAACCGTTCATAATTTTTTTTGCTACGGTCACCCATCCACCTACCGACCGCGCCCGCTGTTGCTTAACTTCTACGATCGTTTACAATTGAAACAAGGTGGGCGGTTTACCATTCAATAAGTATAATATAACAATTTAATATAACATTTATTACGTGTTAATATATCTAGAATTTTCCAAAACCAAGGTCAGATTCACATGACGCCTTTCACTGAAAGATTTTCTCGTTTAATGAAATGCTCTAACGCACACATACTTACCAATACCACAGAGTAAAAAACAGAAGAGATAAAAGCAAACTGTATGTATTATAATTTTAATGCGTTTATTTATTGTTAAATGCATAAAAAATATGAGAATTCTATATTAATTAAGTATAGTATAGATGGTTTATGTGAAGTTTACACAAAATCGGTAGAGTCGTTCTTCATTTAATTTATATTTATTTAATTTATATATATTAAGTTAAGTAAGATACCTAAGTAACTTTGTTTGAATATTTTAATTTTTAACTTAATAATAAATAAATATTTTTTGATTAATTTAGTATTAGCTATACTAACTTACTAGCTGCGCTCACGACAGGAATGACATGCGACACAATATTTTGAGCACGTCGTAGTGGGTTACAAAAATCGACTGTGGAAAAAAATGTGAAGCAGTTATTAGTCGTAGGTATAACACACCAAAGACAAATTTATGGTACATTTGTTTTATTGATTTGAGAGAGGTAAAACGTTTCTTGATTTGAGAGTAGATTTTATTAATCAAAGTTTGCCTTTTATCTGTACTAGTATTATAAGGCTGAAGAGTTTGAACGCGTTAATCTCAGAAACTACTGGACCTATTTGAAAAATTCTTCCAGTGTTAGATTGCCCATTTACTGAGAAAGGCTTTAGGCTATATATTATCATACTAAGACTAATAGGAGCGGAGCACCAATGA
>DWJZ01007846.1:0-11786 GCA_018249125.1 Asbolis capucinus
CAGAGAAACTGCTGCACAGAAGTTACCAAAAATTTCTATATATATTTAGTAACAAAATATAAATTTAAAAAGTACTTAATGTGACTATTTTCCCATCCAAGGAACGAGTCCCAGGTAATATAGTTGCACACAGATTTTTTTTGATGTTTTGATGCAGGGAGTCTTTGTTATCGATATAGAGACCAAACATTTTTTTTAATTAGCAACTAATAGCTTATGTAAGGACAATGACTATTGGATACTTTTCATACCAGAAAACTGCCTTGTTCCCATGGGATAACGGGTTACAATTAGTATGGCATCTCTGAAACTAGTTGTAGTTAATATATAAATTACCTAATAATAATATTTATTAATATATAATAATAATAATATTTAAATTACCTAATTACCTCATCTTTTGTTCCAATTTCAGTTCTCCCAAATTCACCATTCTGAAGAAACTCTTCCAGGGCTTTCTTTGCATTTTCACTTATAAGTGATTCAGGTGGTACAGTTGTGAAACCCTGTGAAAACAAGGTTAATTAAAATATTTAAAAAAACCAAGCTTTATTTATAGAGCCCTAATACAAAGAAACAATAAAAAATCCATAACCATGTTGTTAACCATTGAAGAGTTCCCTTGTCTGGAGCCAATCCCAAGAATAGGAGCAGATCATACTTATCATAAAATAGTATTGTATTCAGCTTTGTAAAGGAAGAGGAAGTGGGTCTAATTAAGCTTGCAAGATTTGACCCATAACAAACTAATATACAAACATACTGCAAGTTAAATAAAAACTTTTAACAATAGTATTCAATGCTTACGTCATAATTATATAATATCGACGACAGAAAACAATAACGGCGTAACTCTTCGAGTAACTCATAAGAGCTATGTCCTTATATGGAAAACAATACCTTAAAAAAATATACGATCGAACATTCAACCTTCGTCTTTTTAGAAGTCGGTTAAAAAGCACGTTAATTTGTTAGCCTTAGTGGTAGAGACCTGGCCTATGAAGCAAGAAGGACCAAGATTCGATTACCGGTAGGGTAGTTATAATATTGACAACGGAAAACAGTAAGGGCGTAACTTTAATGCGTTAAACTAAAGAGTCACGCCCTCATTATACATAAAAAAAGAAAAAAACTTATGAGTTACGACTTTACTGTTATCTGTCATTGATATAGTTGTCGAAAAAGTACATACATTACATTATGAGTTAAAACCACAAAAATATCTAACTTGCCCCTCCCTGGGTCAGCTGAGCCTCACCCTGCATTAAGAGCTGGGTTCGCCCATGCTCACGAACAAACAAACAAACATACATAAAAATGTAAAAGCAATAGAAATATCTATGAAATACTAACATTCTCCAAAGCAAACAATTTAGCACCTTCCCCACCAATAAAAGCATGTCGAGATTCAGTAAGGACTTTGTGAGCTATGCTGATAGGATGCGCAAATTCTTTCACAAGAGTCACTGCCCCAACATTCAAATCCTCGCCTCTCATTATGCTAGCTTCCATTGCTACTTCACCTCGAATATTTAAAACTGAACCATATCCTGAAACAGAAGCATTGATATCAAATTTTCGTCTTAAAATTAAAGGACCAAATATAGTGCTTGGAGTCAACCCATTAATAGCCACATGAGCTCAGGACTCTCTTCATAACAAATGGGGCGTAGAATATACCTTGGTACTTCCAATATTGGTTGTGGGGTTAGTGGCCAACCCACGTGTTAAGTTTTTATGCCACCCAAGGTATTCAACAAAACAACTTATATCTAACAATAAGAACTAGGACAGATTGCTTTATATGTCTTTAAATATTTGCCACTAACTTCTATTACCATTGTTAGGCCAGATAATCCTGTGTGAGGTGTTGTGATGATAGTAATTAATAATTCCTATCATTATCATAACTATAGGGTGACTTGAGTGGCAAAATGCCTCAAACCCATGCCTGACAATGGGGCCCCACATCTGACATGTTGTGAGCTCAGAGGTGACAAAATATATTTTAAAAAAATCGTATAAGCACTTGATACCAGTGAAAATTACAAACTATAAACATAAATAATTATACAAATCACATCTTGACTAATCTATTATAAACTACACATATAAGATGCTTATGAAAGTCAAATATACAGCTAAATGGACACAATATTAATGTTGGGAAACCATCTAATTTACTAAAGTTAATTTATGCTAATTCTAATTTACTAAAGTTAATTAAATTTACAGATTTTTCTTGGGGCCCCATACAATATATTAGCCATGGGCCTCAGATGGTATAACTATGCCACTGATTCCTATTTACCAGCATTAAAGTTTTCATCTTTCTCCATGGATACCACAGCCGCTTCCACAGCATCTAATGCAGTACCACCTGCCTCTAATATTTTATACCCTTCAGAGACAGCTAATTTTACACCATCCAGCTTCCCTTGGACACGACTCTGGGGGATGTCTCCAGCCCCTCCATGGACTATTATTATTGGCTGCATGGCCTGTAACAGTCCGTATGTGCAATAACTTTGACTTTTGAATCAAGTTTATAACTAAATATTTTCTAATTGCTTATAAGATACTCTACACCAGTTCCTCCACTTGACTTTGCAGTTGTGTTTTTATCAAGACAATTTCTTATCACTCTATAATAAGCTCTATGATTCCATTTATCAACTATTTCTGACTGGCATTGGCCAAATTTCAATGTGTGAGTATGTATTAGAAAAATATTAATAGGATAGAGACAAACACATATTCACTACATGACAGTGAATGTTTGTGTTATGTGTATGTGTGTGTTGATAAAAAGTAGCCTGTTTTATTCCAAACCATAATCTATCCCTGTGCCACATTACATTCAGATTCGTTTAATAGTTTGTTCGTGAAGGAGTAACAAACATCCATGCATCCATCTATCCTCACAAACTTACGCATATTATTATATTAGTAGGAATTTTGTTAAATTTTAAATTACTCTCACCCTGTCTAATATTTCTGTTTGTGATCAAAAATCAAACAACTGAATAATGAGTACAAGATTCATAGTAGTTGAGTTGTTGTCTTGTTTATTTATTTGGTTTAATATTGGGTTTGAACCTCAAATGATATGGACTCGTAGACAGAAGAGGAGGAAAGAGACCTGTCAAAGTCAGGGAGTGACAGTTTATTGGACATGTCATAATTTTAATATCTCAAGTGCCATCTATTTCAAGAATTCTCAAATTTTGTGTACAAGGGACTATCGCTAGATGGCAGTACAAGTAAGAAATCATTTACCGAAATATGAAGAGTAGTAACAAATTGACGAGTGTGTCAGACCAAAGACCTTAGTGTATGGGGCAGACTCAGACTGGCAATGATAAAAAAGTTAAAGACGCAGGGAGTTTGACTATTTTTTATGTTTTATCCACTGTTTCTATCTAATTAATGCTACTTCAAACAGCAATGAAAACATCGAAGTGTTTTTCTATTTTACTGATTATGTGTAAAGAAGTGATTTAAACGATCTTAATAATGCACAATATTAGTAAACAAAATCACAATCAACATGCACACTACAAACATAGGCATTGGCCCTTCCGTAACTATACGATAGTAGTTAATTTGTGGGTTCCGTCCTATGCTATGCATGAGTGCAATTTGAGTTTACAGATGCAAATATCACATAGCGCTTCAAAATATATTTGCATAGAAATACTCAACATGGCACTCTGCATGCATCATGCATTACTCTACTTTTTGCCCAAGAGGTATATCGATGGAGTATAATAATAGCGTTTCTGTTATTACGTTCCAATAAAATAAATTGAAATAGAGGCAAATCTCTATAATTATCCTCATTTACCTGAATAAAAGTGGCTTTATGAGATCGAAGTAAACGTAATTTATTTGTCGTTTCATAACACTTTGCATAACACTTTTGATCTTTTTAAACCTTTAATTATCGATTCATCCTCATCAAGGTCACAATAATTCTTGTCATATAATATTTTATTTCTTCACAAAACCTGCTTTCGCTTTTTCATAAAGCCGAAGAGTTTTCAGTAAGAAGAAACGAAAAAAAAGGAAGCAATGATTGTAAAAGTTCCAGTGAGAATTATGTGTTCGCTCAAACTAAAGGGTGGTAGTTAGTAAGATAGAGGACAAGGGAAGAAAATAATACCAACAACAATTCTAAAAACTTATTAATATTTTAAGACTAATGCGTGCTCACATCATGGTCGCAGGTCATTGACTTAATAATACAAAAAAAAAGAAAACCCCGTGTGATTCCTGGTTCACTCTTTTAGAATAGCACATGTCAACAATATTGTGCAAGTAGAGAGCGAGATAGTTTGACATATCATAACGATGAAGGTGGAGTA
Organism: Asbolis capucinus; assembly: GCA_018249125.1. Lineage (NCBI taxonomy): Eukaryota > Metazoa > Arthropoda > Insecta > Lepidoptera > Hesperiidae > Asbolis > Asbolis capucinus. The sequence continues at coordinate 4,368 of DWJZ01007846.1, forward strand.
CATAAGAAGACATCAGTAGAGCCACATTTACCTTTGTTCCCCAAAAGCCCATTTAACAGTAATGATGGGGGATTTCATCGACAGACTAGGCACGCGGAAGAGCCATAAGTTGAAAGTGAGTCCTTTTAGACACTTACTGACAAACTTTTCGGAGAAAGAGGACGTCTTTATGAAGAAAATATTCTTCAAAAAGAAACTCCACCGCAGTAGACTTGGATTAGTCGTGACGGCTTCACTAAAAGCGAGATAGTCTTCATTCTGTCAAACGAATGCCAAATATTCTTTTAGATAAGCAGGCTTAAAACCTGACGCGATCACCGCCTTTACAGAAGTGCTTTACCGCTACTTACCATCAGGTAAAGAAAAAAAAAGTACACTAATTATCGAAGTAAAGCTGGAACGGTCACGCCTGAAGTCTACATTCCGACCAATACCAATCTAAATCTAGGACTCAGAAAACTTTCAACTCGAACTGCAAAATCGTTTCATACTGAGATTAACACTGGAATGGTTGCAATTGTCCAAGTAGATATCATGTTCTCTCAGAACACGGACTCGGTCTGAAGTATGAGGTATCGACTGGAACGATGTGCAGTCTCCAATTTCTATGACAAAGACATACGCCTCAATAAACAGATTTCATAGTGAAGGGGTGATAGCCTAGCGGTTAAGAATTCGGCCCTCTACTGGGGGGGGTTCGGGTTCGAATCCGTACGCGCGTACTTCTAACTTATCGGAGTTATGTGCGTATTAAGTATTTAAATGTCACTCGCTATAACACTGAAGGAAAACATCGTGAGGAAACCTGTATGCCGTGGAGTTTGCAAAACTCAAAGGTGTGTGAAGTCTACCAATCCGCACTTGGCCAGCATGGTGGACTATTGCCTTAACCTCCTCATTCAGAGAAGAGACCGTGCTCAATAGTGGGCTGTGATGGGTTGAGATGAGATGTTAGTGCAGGTGCCGCGATTTACGGAAATTTAACATAATTTAGAGAAACTAAGGCTTCAGAGGATTCGCCAGAGATGTGTATATTGAACACAGTCTGTCTCGAAGTTGAAGACCGATTTTGGTACTATAGTATTGTTGAAAACTAAGGTTCTAAGAGGAACGGAAAGATACTACGTACATTTGTATCTTCCGCTTTAGTTCCACTTGAGACAACAACAGCGAGTGAGTGACAAGTGACAAACGAGATAAGTTGATCCAATACTTTATAAAGATATGCCCGACGTCAGTTTGACAAGATTAGGAAGTCATGAAATAGTTAAATTTTAAAGTGCTAGGGGATGGCGGGATCATAACCGATTTACTAAAAGATAGAGGGAAACCTCATTTGGCAGTGCTTCAGTTGTTTGATTCCATCCTAAGCAGCGTAACTACCCCATAAGCATGGAACAGTTGTCTTTTCGAGGAGGGTCATGAAAGCCTTTTGAAGAACTATATGCCGATTGCTCTTCTGAGCCACGATTGTTACCTGTTCTCACATCTCAAGCACATTTCATGACTTCCAGCTTCCCGATTCCAAGAAGCCTGCAATACCATAGACACACACCTTACCGCAGATTATGTAGAAGACCAAGGAGTAAAATCTGCCGCCATGTGTTGCTTTTTCGGAGTATGAGAAAGTTTTCGATTCTATCGAGACCTGAGTGATACTGAATTTTCTTCGGGGTTGCCTAATCGAATACTAAAATATGAGGTTGTTGGAGTATTAAAGTACATGACACTGCAACGAACTCCATTAAACTGCAGTGAAGTGTCAGGCAAAGGGGCGTCATATCCCCAAAGCTATACACTGCTGGATCAAAGATGTGCTCAAGCTGATGCAGTGAAAAAGACGTTGCATTGACATCAGTGGCAAGCACATTACATACCTAAGATATGTCGAATTAATAGTCGTCCTGGCGAGTTTATGGAAGATCTTAAAGTGCAATACTTCGTTACTTGAAACTTGGTCTCAGGATGAGTATTGACAACTCGAAAATTATGTCAGATGTCCATGAACACAGCTTCACCGGTTGTTATAGACATTGCTATATTTGAAGTTGTAGACACTCAACTGGTGTGTACACTTAACTGGCACTGTTAACGAAATGGGCATGTTGCTTTGCTGAATGGAATAAATCAAGGTCTGGAATAAATCAAGGCTTCTGTCGTTTCCTGACCTCTTACAACAAAAACAATTTTGATTTTTCGTCTGTACTACTTCAATTATGTATAACTAGTAATCACCCGCAGCTTTGCCCGCGCGATTTGTTCATAAAAGTTTCCTATGTATTAGACCCTAATCTATCTTTTGTATAATTTTGTTCTTACCCTTTCAATAGTTTTTGTGTGAAGGAATAACAAACATCCATCCACCCTCACAAATTTTCGCATTTATAATATCATTATAGGATGTTATGTCAATCGAAAAAAATAATGTTCGATGTATGAGAATTTTCTTACCTTCCCGGGGTACACACTCAGGAACACAGCATTTATGAAAGTTATGAATATGAAATTTAATGACATTATGAAATGACAAGAGTCTCAACACAACAGACTACTACGCGCAAGCACTTTAGATCGAAGAGTAGTCGCAAGGCTCGACTCACAAACTATATAGAGATACTACGTATCTCGACTTGACTAATTTAAAGTGGCGAGATTGAAGATAAATTGACTTCACCTGGTATCCATGAATAAAACACTCAATATTAATTTGCACATTATTAAATTTTCAGTTTGATTTAACTTAGCTGCCATGTGGCTGTTAAATAATGTTTGTTTAAGTAGGTAATGGTGTTATAATGTTGCCAGTGTAATATTAATTAAAGCACTGATTTAATTCGTATACTCCACGTCTATGGTATACTCTCGTTAATTTGTCAATACTCTGTAATTCTGTATCTGTGTGACATTTGTTATGGAAATTTATATCTACAAGAAGGAGCAAGGAGAATTAAAAATGGTGGCCATCTACAAGTTTACACATTGGAATGGTTATTGTGTTGAATGAGTAATAAAGTGGGTGTTATGTATAGTTTGAATAAAATAATCTAAAATGTCCACTCCAGTGTCGAGTCGTAAATATGGAGCTCAAAAAATACGACTTACAAGTAAGTTGGAGCTTCCTTTCACAACATGGACAGTCATAATTGTTAAGAATTTGTTCACTAAGTTAATTTTATAGTGTTGTTTTAACGTAATATCTTTGTTTATAGTATTGTGCGCACGGAACCTGGTACGCAAAGATATTTTCAGTAAGTTTTCATTCCCATAATTTTTACCCAAACTAATTAGGCACATCACCTCTCGCATTAACTGGAAACACTAGGGGAATCTTGCAAGATACACTAGTACTTATGCTTAACAAATGCTTTATATCTATTTTACTCCACTGAATTTGGCATAATTTGAGCAGGACTAACCATATTTACAGCTGATGTTGATCAGCATTTTGCTGACTGAAGTTATTCTTCGGCTGAGAATATTTCGCTAAAAAGCCTCTATACATTAATATTCATTATTGCGACTAAACTTATTATAACAAGTACTTATCATCGTACCTAAGAAGAGTATTATAAAATGTATCAAATACAACCTTGACCAGTCCTTGGTTTTGTAATAAATAGAGTGCTTGCTTGCATGATTATTAGGTGCTTTTGATGGTACATGTTACGTCTGTGTTACGGATGCTCGTTATACATTGGGTAATGTTGTTTTGTAATGTGAATACAAATTTCATATTATAATGATTTTTAGGTGTTAAGTAGCTCTTAAATCATTATTGTGATATTATAAACTGTTTATTAATAAATATGGGGACAAATCTTACCTAAAATTATAAGGTATCAGTGCAGCCCAAACAAAATTGTAGTACTCAAAATCAATGTGTTCTCACAGGATTGCCAGATCCATTTGCAAAAATAGCTGTTGATGGCAGCGGGCAAGTTTATTCAACGAATGCAGTAAAAGCTACCCTGGATCCAAAATGGAATACGCATTATGACTTGTATCTTACTAAAGGAGATGGTATCACTATCAGGTGTGTTATTTCTCTCTTTCTTTCTATTGTGACTGTAATTTTGTTCTGTTATGGCTTCGACATGTAGATAATGAAATACTAAGTAACTAAAAGTGGGTGATTATTGTTTTTTTTATATCTGTAACTAGATGTCAAATACTAATTAAAGACTTTTATATTACCATATATTGAATAAAGTTAATAATTGTTTATTTATTTCAGTGTATGGAATCAAAGAAAGGTTCACAAAAGACAAGGGTCAGGATTCCTAGGATGTGTCCGCATTCAACCTTCAACTGTACATAAATTGAAAGATACTGGTTGTGAGTATATTTTTGTTCAACTAAAAGTAAGCTAATTCGTGACAACCATACTATCTGATGGTAATTGGTGGTTGTGTATGTCGTTTGGCAATTAGTACTATCAGAATTGCAATAATGCTTTGGAATCAATTTCTCAAATACAATGTTTTTTTTAATGATTAGGTTACGAAGAGAAGCATTACATATTTTTCCATTTACATTTTAGTGATGTGTAACCAAGTCAAAACGTGTCCTTATCAGGCATCAAACAAATCAACACCTGTATTTTGGACCTTACCTTTGTTACTCCAAAATACAAATTTCAATTATATTTCATATTTTTTATGTATTATATTCTTTTGTATGCCATACGTAACATCAATAGACTTGTTTGAGTTACGAGGTGATGTAATAAAAGCATACTTAAATTTGTAATTGTTTCTTATTAGTAACAATACAATTAGCATGTACGCATTAATTATGCAATGTGGATGTGTATGTTTCGAAATACTGTAAATTTAAATTGTAATTACAGTGTTATGTAATTTTTATTACATTTTGCTTTGAAATTCCATTGATTGTGAAACTGCATTAAGATTCATCATTGGTTTCAAGATTGCACAATGAAATGATGTAATTATTTGTGTCAGTATTCCTGGTAATAAAATATGGGTGATTATTATTCGTGGGATAATGAACATACTTTTATTGTATATTTAATGTATTTTGGATTTTCATTTAGTACAATTTCTCTACTCCTATCTGTTGCCTGAAGGCCATTTCCTTAAACTGATAAATTTTCAATGCAGGTGACACATTTTTATTTATCAAGCACTTTATTGATTTTACCTTGTATCACAAATGTACAGCTTCAAGTACGTTTGTACCAACCTTATCTTTAAATGTTTGGAAATATCTCTTTTTAGTAATAGTCTTAAATTTATTACTATCTGGCATCAACACATTAATGGCAGACTGTGAAGTATGGGTCTCTTAAACTGAGGGGGCCTAGATCATACTTCGCTTTGCTCCATTTCGGATTGGTGGAGCAGTTTGTGGGTAACCCGTATCAGAAGTGGATCCGATGTGGAGTAATTACTGTTGATCCGGGAACAATGGCTTTAAGTGCCTGCCGAAGCACAGAATCTTTAAAGATTTTTTCCACAAGTCACTCATCCACCTATTGACCGCGCTTCCTGTTGCTTAGCTTGTTCAATCAGTTATGACCGACGCACACTGCCGGGCTATGGGCACGTCTACAATACTATCACTTCTTATATGTCGTGGGATAGCCCGCCTCTCGCTTTTCTATGAGTTATTTTTAGGAGAGTGCATAGGAATATTCGACATAATTCCCGTTTCCATGAATCCATCAAAAAACCCAGATACGTGAATATAATGTGAATTTCCCGCCGGTTCGACCGTCGCGGTTTTTTTCCTCGTCATTCATTGTGCGCGCCACTGAATGAAATAACTTTCCTGCGTCGGTGTTTCCGCCTACGTATAGTGGGAGTAGAGAAGAGTGAATAGGCATTCACTAAGTTAGTTCGCCCAGCATTATAGAAATCATCGCCACCCACCATTAGTGACCTGTTTCATAGATTTGATATTCTGACAAATATGTCAATAGCTAAAGAAATTGTCCCGGTGAATTTACAGTAAGGGCATTCTAAAGTGACAGATGGGACCATGACACAAATTTCTGGGAAGGAAAAAAATAAATTAGCTTTTATTTTTACTTTTCAAAGTCATCACATATGTTAACAGATATTTTAAGAACATAAAACTACCAGAATAAATAATAAAAATTAAGTACTTAGTGACAATTATCACGTAAAGTATTAAAGTAATTTACAAAGAAAGATTTGTTACACATTTGACATTGACATTTTAGATCAATGTCTCGAGCTTTGCGAAGACAGTTCTGGAGAAACGTGTGGAGTGCGTGGACAAGTGATAATATCCCTGCTCTCACGAGACGGCGCGAGAGGTGAACCAGCGTCCGCCGCGGGGGAGGGGTCGCCCCTCGCTGTGGTGGGGCCCGCGGGGGAGGTCCGTGCCCCCAGAGAACCTCCCATCAACTCCAGCTCATCAAACCTGCCGCTGCCTCAGCATTGGGAGGAGAGGTTTACATCTAGTGGCCGGTATGTTTAGTATGAATTTTTATCTTTGTAAAAATGCTTTGAATATGTACTGGACTAACTTATTACAACTAATTGTTACACACTAATGATTAAAACTATCACTGAACGCAAATGTCTTTTTAGAAGTATAATTTACTTTTTTTTTGTTATTCATCTGGGTTCATAATTTATTTCTTTGGGAATTTTTATATTTAGATGAATCTTGACATATGTATCTGTAGCTTGTGTCACGGGTCCATTCCCAAGAATAAATTTTATGCTAGATAACAGATCTATTTCCTCAAAATAATTATGAAATGTTTATGTTACCCAAGGTCTGTGGAAAGATAAGCAAAGGTCGGTAGTAACATTTAAAAAGGCGCATCTAGACTAGGGTTGCCAATTTTTTTTTCTTTGAGTATAGTATTTTAAAAAAAGACAATAAAAAATATAGTACGCTTCAGAAAATATAGTAATTTATGGAGAGAATAAATAATAGTTACATTTGTATATTGTGTTCCTTTGGTTTTTTTAATATTTTTTTTTCACGCACACGCACATAACGGCAGTCGAACGAAGTCTGCGTTAAAAAATTGTTTAATATTTTTTTTGTTGTAATTGTTTAATGTTTCCTTTTGTGGTGCTAAATATAAATATTAATATGTTGTACTGAAATATAGTATTTTCGCATACTATATATTTCTTGAACAGTATATATATAAGTACTTGAACAGTATGGAGTCTCGAAATACAATACAATATAATATAATACGGTTGGCAATAGTCAGTATCAGAGAATAATACTAAAACTTACTTTCAGACCATATTACGTAAACCACGCACTGCGACGCACGCAATGGGAGCGACCAACGGACACCCCCACTACACCACCCACCTCGTCCCCTCCCTCCCCTGCGTCCCCAGTCACCTCCGTCACCCCCACGTCTCCAGTCACCCCCGTCACCCCAACCTCCCCCATACT
>DWJZ01007847.1:0-11786 GCA_018249125.1 Asbolis capucinus
AAGATAAGTAAATGAAATGAGATTTTATTTGAAATTAGTTTTTACCCCTGATTTTGTCCGTGATAAGTTTTCAACTCCTATTTCAATTCACAGGTCAAAATTCTATAAACGGTAGAAGTATTAATTTTAATTAATAAGGAGAAGAAATTTCAAATACTGACCATCCACCACCCTGGGTTGGTTTGTGGAGAATGCCAATAGGCATTACCGCCCTTTGTAAAACCAATTTTTTGAAGTACAATAAAGTATAAATAAATAAATAAAACATTTTTATTTTCGACAAAATGACGAACAATCATCCCTTATTTTAACTATAATTCTTTTTTCTTTTTACCGACGTCAAAACACGAGGAAGTAATCAATTTGAGGGTATTTTGGCCACGATTCGAAAGGAAAATTTCAAACGATGCGTTCTAACGATGTAGTTCCTCGTTTATTATACGACTGCGAAAGATTCGAATACCTTAACTGTGTTCTCACCCACTTACGATGTAGGAGGCTTCAAGGGAACTAACTACTACTAACTTAGTCGAATACCGTCGCCACTATCCATCAGGTGAATCGATGTCAAGCATTAATTTATTCTAAGTAAAAAAAAGACTCCAATCGTGGTCGAGTTGTAGGCTACACGGTCATCAGTTATGCTGACTATTTTCATGAAAAAACCTTCGACAATCCACTACACTCAGTTCCACAACGAGCCATCTATTATATTCTTTATTGTTTGTATTTCTTGTCATCATAAAATATTTAGACGATAATAATAGTTTTCGTTCCCTCAAAGCTGAGCATTAACTGATGCAATTACCATACAATATTAACACATGTCGCGTTTTAAGTTTTCTATTATTAAACCTATTTTTATTGATTGTTACTTCTGTCTTGTTTAAATGATAGGGGTGTTGTTCTTTGGGGGTGAATTAGTACATTTTTCTTCAACTGTTTTGGAATGTTGCTGTATTGTAGAGGAGAAAAAATAATGTAAGAAATTTCTCAGCAGATCTTTTTAAAATAATGTCTATCCATTCTTTGCGAGTAGAGCCGTCGTCTGTGAATCGAAAGACAGGCCGACAATCGCCTGTGACAGATAACTGTTTGTTCTTGGGTCAAGTTGGTATTTGCCATATTAAAACCGCGTCACTGACACTCCTACTGTGCGGTATGCGTGTGTGTTTACTATATTTGGTGAAAATTTCATCTGGATTTTTTATGATACAAAATTGACAGGTTTGTATGGTAACTCGGTGCAAATCTACATTGATATTTGCACTGAATATAGTGAACTCCCACGCCCAGCAGTGGACCTACCAGCGTGATCGTGTCAGCAGTCAGGTCGTTAACAACGTAAACACGAACTGCAGTGCGCAGTATCGTTATAAACCACACATTTTTCCACAGCGGCACCAGGTGGCGCTGAACAACCGATATTACGCGTACAGTCGCGAACACAAGTTATTATTGGATGATAAATAATAATTATGTCAAGGGTGGGTCGGATAAGATAGAATTTCAAAATAAAATACGTAATACACAAACAAAAAAATAAACGTGTTTAGGTCTTGAACTGTTTTAAGAGTTACTATTATTCTTTCACCGTTTCTGTCCTGTTCATTATTTCACCTCAAAAATTACGCTCATATTTGTATTAAAAATGAAACAAAGCAATGAAATAAACTATTTGAGTTTGAGTTTTGTTTTATTTTTATTATTGATAATTGTGACAAGATTTTAGTTCAGTAGAAGTGATAAAAGCCTTCATGCCCGGCAGCTTGTGTCGATTCTAACTGATAACCGAAGTTAAGCAGCGGCGGACGCGATCAGAAAGAGCACAATTAGTGACAGAAATTGCATGAGCGCTTCCGTGCTTCAGAGAACACGTAAACTCATCGCGTCAGTCCCGGTTGTAGTCGTTAAGCGTCGATAACAATCGTAGCCATGTAAGAGGCTTTCGGGTGGTATAAAAACTATGTTTAAAATTGTTATGCCGCTCGACTTCTATCTGACGCACATATCTTGAAGCACAGGAGCACTCCAGAATTGTCGGTCTTTAACGATCATCCATCCTTCGCCACCGCCTGCTGTTGTTTAACTTGGCTCATCAATTAAAATCGACCCAAGCCATCCATCTATGAGCACATCATCGATTAATTTCATGGCTATTATTACTCAATATAATTAGTTTAATTAAATGAGTGTCACACGACATCTGTACCCGTCTGTACCGACAATATTTGTTGTCGATCTCCTCATTGCACTTAGATTTTATGCCACAGATTATATATTATTAGTGGTTTGGTTTAACAACATTGTATACACAATCATGTACATTTTAGTTAAATCACAGTATGTATGCTTTTAATTAAGGGCAGCCCTCCCCTTGACCCACAACTCGCGTTGGAGCAGCGTGGTGAAGTATGATCTACCTCTGTTCAGTATTGGAAGAAATCTTAATGAAGTTGTTATAGCCAAGCCCATTTCTTAATCAGGTATGCTTGTAGAGATAATATTAATATTATTTTAAGTCAATGGTCCGTAGTAATCCTACTAATATTATAAATGCCAAAGTTTGTATCTTTGTTTGTTTGTTACTCCTTCACGTAAAAACTGCTGAACCAATTTTCATGAAATTTGGCACACACATAGAGGGTAAATTAGATTGACATATAGTATAGATTTTATCCCGTGTATAGCTTCTAAACAAACATTAATAAACGATAACAAGTCTGTCTTCCCGGAAATCCCGCGGGATCGGGAGTTACTCAGATAGAACTCCTGCTCGTACGAAGTAGCGGGTTCAGCTACTAAGGACTGAATAGTTTTCTCTAAAGAACATGGGACGAACATGGAACGAAGAATCCTTCTGCACTAATATCCCTTTCACTCTACGTAGTGCATATATTGTGAGTTCCTGAGTTCCTGAGTTTAGTGTGAGTTTAGTCCATAAAATTTTTCCCAATAAAATAATGACATCCTATTAATATTATAAATGCGAAAGCTTGTGAGGATGTATGGATGTTTGTTACTTCTTCACGCAAAAACTACAGAATAGAACTGAATGAAATTTGGTTAAGGGATAGATTATACTTTGGAATAACACATATACTAGCCGCGTTACGCCATAACGAAGCCGCGGGTGGACCCTAGTAGAATAATAAGAATGTATGAGTATTGTGTATGTAATCTTCTGAATTTCATTAAGTGAGCTCGATGTTCCTATGATGAAATAAAATATTTTGACTTTGACTTAAACAATATTATTAAGTGTTCTTGTAAACGGTTAGGTACTTATGTATTTTATCTGAATCGGTTGCATCGATAATAAATAATATCACATGGGCTTGAGCTGTCGAGCTGTAACTCAACGCCAAATTAAGCAGTTTACGGGTCAGTGTGTTTGAATCGTTGAGACGGGTCACCGATTTATGTGGCGTATCGTGAGTGAGCACACGTATAAGATATCTCACAAATTCTCTATCAATTTTTATATACTGGCCTCTTTTAATCATTACAGCGCGAATAATTTGCCTACATCGGTGTTCCCGCTTACGTATGATGTGGGAGTCTTGAAAAAGAATTAACTAAGTTAGTGCGCCTAATATCTTGGATATCATCGCCACTTATCATCAGGTGCGATACCTACCTACTAGCTAATTTATGGAACTCATACTTTGAGTTAGTTGAGTCGACTAAAGTCGGAATGGAAAAAGGGTAGGTGCCGTCTCGGTCTTTGAAATTACTCAAAATCAAAGAATTCCACCGTGTACAAGGTAGGAACGGAGTATACCTCGTATGTATGTTCGTTGATTCGTAATGAGTGAGACATGTGTGACAACAGTGAGATAACTTCAACCTGTTAATTTTGTGTGACGAATGCGTACGCAACTTAATATATATTTTTTGAAAGTTGTTTACAAATTAAATGCAGCACAACAAAACGGCATTATTCACTCAGCATGGCATTACTACTTAGCAATTAGTGCTGAATAAGTTACGTTGCCTTGATTCAGTCTTGAATATGCAAGTCTTGTAATTTACATTGAGTCCAATCAGTCGCTACAGACTGATTGACTTTAACCCATCGATGGCCCACTACTGAGCTCGAGTTTCTCGTCATACTGAGGAAGTCTAGAGCATACTCCACCATGCTGCTCTAATTCGATTTGGTGAAGGGGTTAGTGGCCAACTCAAGGGTCGGAAGTTTTGATGCCGCGCGAAGGCCCTCGACATGGCTTAACGATTGTTGTCTAACGACTTTTGCAATTGCAACAATTGGGACTGACGGCTTTACGTGCCCTTCGAAGCACGGAAGCGCTCAAGAAATTATTGTCACGAGCGATCACCCTTCCTCCTACCGACCGCGCCCGCTGTTACTCAACTTTTTTGATCGCTTACAACGAAACAAGCCGCGGGGAAATGAACGTAGACTGATTGAGCCAACTAAAAAGATTAACATCCTAAAAATACAAAAAGGAAACAGGCATAGCAGGAATTGAGTTGATCTGTGAATCGGTTCACAGCTCGGAATCACAGAGAAATGCGTTCATGAACAGCTCACGGTTTTTTTATTAAGCTACCGTGTATTGTGATAATAAAGAGCGCACGTTGTTCCCCCTTCGTACTCGCACCATATATTGAAATATCACGATGAAAGTAAAATGCTAAAAGGTCATTGTTCTTATTCATAAGATGCCTGATGGTGCGTAAATGTAATAAAATTTGCGAAACAAAAAATCCATCACTCTCGTGAGGGCTGGGAATTGTGTCAGTCTGAAGATTTGATTTCACTAAGTGAGTCTCGCTAAATTGAAGATTTATCCTTCTTTTAACACCATTTGACTGTTGCAGAGAACAATTTAAAGTGAGAATTTACTCACAGGAAATTATATTATGTAATTGGAGTTAAATATTTACATGTATTTTTGCCAAATGTAATGTCAATGTACCTAAATCTAAATTCATAATATAAGTATGTAACTACATAAATATGGACAAAAATTACTATTATCATTGAAAATTGATAAATTCTCTGGAAAAAAATCATAATACGTTGGATTAATTATATAGCTGTCGCCAAAAATCTTGAGTTTTTTCGGGAGCCAAACTTTTCTGTGAATAGCAAAATAAAAAATAAATATCTTTGGACAACCCACACACGGCCATCTAACCCCAAACTAAGCGTTAGCTTCTACTATGGTGATCAGACAACTATCTCTATAATATATGTATAAGATCTCTATAATATAAGAGATCATATCTATATAAGATCTATATATATCTTGAATACATATTCAAAATGTATGTTTGTCAGATGTCCGAGTATCAAACTTTAATAAAAAGTCTACCTACCCTAGACTATAACCCTAACGTAACTGTTAAAATTACATGTATTACAATTTTCTTATCAAAATTTATAAAAACAGCAATATTATTGATAAATGTTTCATCCCAATCAAATAAACCTGAAAATCACAACTCGTAAACAATCGACACATTAGTCTCAAAAGTAATTTACATTCATTAATTAAAAATGAACTTTTAATAAGCGAAAATGGCGCAGAAATCTCCTGCTGAATGTTTAATGATTTAATAACTGGAATAATGACAACCGTTACATATACATACTTGGGCATAAAACTCCGACGGAATAATCCCAGTCGAGGGATTAACGATTTCGAAAATGAAATACGAGATGGTCTTGGAAAAATAATTAAAATTTTACTGTGTTTAATTGTGTATGCTGTTAACGGACTATTTTGAACATTCGGTTTATTGGATGGGAGACAGGGTCAGAGGATTTTTATTAAACATTTCGTTGATTTTAGGAGCAATCCTCTTTTTACATCCGTCCTTTAATCATCTTCTTTCTCATTCTTCTTCTGTAACCCTACCTGAAGCGGTATGTTGTTGGTATGCCAGTTAGTATTGTTAGGAATTCGAGTTACTTTAGCAATGCATTGCTTTTCTTCTTCCTTTTTCTTATTATTTCTTTCCTTATTCTCTTTCTTATTATTCCTGTTATTTCTTTCCTTATTCTCTTTCTTATTATTCCTGTTATTTCTTTCCTTATTCTCCTTCTTATTATTCCTATTATTTCTTTCCTTATTCTCTTTCTTATTATTCCTGTTATTTCTTTTCTTATTCTCTTTCTTAATATTCCTGTTATTTCTTTCCTTATTCCCTTTCTTATTATTCCTGTTATTTCTTTCCTTATTCTCTTTCTTTTTATTCCTGTTATTTCTTTCCTTATTCTCTTTCTTATTATTCCTGTTATTACTTTCCTGGTAGGCAATGTTTTACAAACATTCCCGCCTAGTTACTTATGGTCTGGGGTGGCGATGATCACTTATCATCAGATGATCTATCTGCCCGTTTGTCTGCATACTATAATACCATATTTTGAGTAGTAATAGCCGATAAATGAGCACAGAGTCGCGTGGTGTTATGTGGTTATCATCACTCATGCATATCAGAAATAACGGAAATGACTGATGAATTTTAGTCAAGAAAGAAGTTCATCACCTTCAGTGCGATCACGACGAGACATTAAGCTGACTCAATCAATATGGTTATAGCCAGCCATACAGCCCTTGGCTCTAACCCACTGATCGCCTACTATAGCATGTTTCGGTTGCTGTAAGGCGTATTGGTAGAAGGTTTAGTGCCCAACCGAAGTATCGCAAGTTTTTATGTTGCCTGAAGGCCAGCGATATGGCTTAACGAGTGCTATAACAACCGGGACTGAAGTCTTTACGTGCCCTCCAAAGTACAGAAGTCATGAAATTTTTGCCACTAGTAATCACCCATCCTCCAACCGACCGCGCCCGCTGTTGCTTAACATTTTCGAGCGCTCAAAATTGAAATAAATAAACGCTTGTGGCGACCACGCACATTGCGTCACATTATGACGTTACGACAAACCTGAATCACGCTATCGGAGTTTTCTGTATCGTTAACATATATGCAAGTTCCGACTAACAACTGTCGGAGCTCGGCCGCTCGCCAGGCATATCGCCTCACCTGGCGGGAGATCTCCCCTTTGCTAAACCTTTGGGCAGGAGGTGCCCACACGCTAAACTTAGTATATTATCAGAAACAATTACTCTAAAATTGGAAATAATGTACATATATACAGATATTATATATTAACAGATACATATATACAGGTAATATATATTTCTGAAAATATTTGCCTTTTGCGTATGACTGTACTCGCAAAACCGCCTAACAAAGTTAGGTAATATTACACCGGGAGTTAAAAGTTCTGAAAAGTTGGGAAATAGAAAGTATTGTGGTTTTATTTATTGAAGTTTGTTGAAATATGGCAATGTTTAAATGTTCCCAAGAGGTTTTAAGGATTTTAAAATGAGCAAATACGTACTCTATGTTCAGAAAGTCTTATAAGTAACTAGCTGTACCCGGCGCGTGTTGCTATATTTCAACTCATCAACCATGTGTCCGATTAAGTGATCAGGAAATTTTTGTTCGTAGGATTGGCTGTATCTTTATTTTCCTGTCATGTCAAAATATGTTTTAAACTTTTATCCCTTTATTTAATATACTACTAATAAAACTGTAACAGTTTAATTCTTTACATTGAGTAAATTTTGAAAATGTTGAAACAGGGAGGGAGGCTTTGTTATCGATATACAGACCAAAACATTTTTTTTATTTACTGTCTGTCTGTTTTTATTTTTGTCTGGCTGTATGTCTGTCTGTTCGAGCTTCACGTAAAAACCACTGGACAGATTTAGATGAAACTTGGCATAATCAAAGTTAAAAAACCCGAGAATGGTTATAAGATATGTTTTATCCCAGCAAATGGCTTTGTTCCCGTGGGATAACAGGTTAAGGTTAATATGGCAACTCTGAAATCACTGGACACCTCTTCTTCTGAAACGAAGGGAGGGCAATTTCTAGTATACATATAATAGTAGGTATAATTAAAGAGAAAGAGGAAGAGATGTTGGGGAAAATGGAAGAGGCCTTTACTCGTTTAAAGAGATTAATACGGAGTGTTGACAGCATTGTAAAATTTCTCATGCACGATTGTCATGCGTTACATTATGTTCTTTGTCAATAAGGTATTGGAAAAGTCCTTAAAACGCTCCATATCGCAGAAAAATAGAACTTCAAACTTCAAGACGAGATTATTTATACGTTCCATTCATTTCAATCCATTGATGGCCCACTGCTGAGTACGGGTCTCTTTTCATACTGAGGAGGCCTAGGCCTATAGTATACCTAGAGTTCTCCACCACGCTGCTCCAATGCGGTTTATGCCGTCCAAAAATCTTCGGCGTAGTTTAACGGTCCCTATCTACGAGTATCAACAACTACCACGACTGATGGCTTTACATGCCTTCTGAAGCACAGAAGCGCTCATGAAATTATTACCACTAGCGGTTTCTTTAACATACTGACCGCTCTCGCTCTTAGTTAACTTTTTCCATTACTTACAAACGTTTCCACAAAGTACCTAAATAAAGTTTCAACAGCGTTCATAAACCAAAACACCGACTACTATTGGAAATTACCGAACTAAGCTCTAACAAACATTGTGTTTTAGTATGAAATATGTTACTTTCCAGATTTGTTTTTGCTCAAGCTGTTAACCTGAAAGGGTTTGCTCATTGTTTGAATGTTATTGTTAATCTTACATATACATTAATATTTTATGTTGATTTACAGTTAGACCAAAGAATAAACATCCGATTTTGAAGCAGTGTTTACTTTAGTGTCAATTATAAAACCAGTGCAAGTATGACAAGACTAAGCGTGATGTGTTGATAAAAGTAATATTTGTGTTATTCCAGATTATAATCCAGGATCCGTTCAGTTGATTTTCAAAGAGTAACAAATATCCATCCATCCTTACAAACTTTCGAATATAATTGCATTATATATTAAGCAAGCAAACGAGTAAACGGCTCTTCTGATGGTAACTGATTACTATGAATATATTAGTAGGAATTAATATTTTTTGACTTGCAGTGTATGTTTGTATATTAGTATGTCAGTATATTTGTTTGTTACTGGTCAAATCTTGCAAGCTCTATTAGAACTACTTCCTCTCACAATTTTGCATACTGTTTCGGTTCCGATGACAATGGATTTTTATGACAAGCTTGACCTGATACTACATTCAAGATTGGCTCTAGACAAGGGAACTCCTCAACGGTTAACAATACAGTTATGAAATGTGTATTTCTTTGTATTGGGGAACTGTAAATTATGGTTGTGTTTAAAATTTTTACAACCATCCTTGTTAACAGTTATGTAACAATTTCTGTACCGTCTTATATGCTTAATGTTCTCCATTCATAATTAAATTATATGGGTTTGTTTAATAAGAAACGGCACAAACTGTGATATTCTCCATTTTATAAGAAAATATCGTCCATTTCAATAATTATCTTCAAGTCTTCGCTTACTTGACTTGCTTATTGCTTACTTATTTGTCATCATTAAATTATTTTTTAGTTATGTAGGCATCATCGGATACTTTTACGAGTCTACCTTTAAAGTCAGAGGAATATCCGAGGTAATGAGAACAATACCAGAAACAATAACATTCTGAAAAGTTTGTGAAACTTGTTCAGACTTGATTTCAGAAAAATCCTCTTTACTCAAACAAATTATTAAAGTTTGGAAGTAATGGAAAGTTAAATCTTTTAAAAAACATTGAAAATTTTCCGAACTTGCAAATTGTAGAAGCGAATGACCGAGTTGTCATTACAGCACCGAATCGCTTCCAAAGTATGCTTGCAGATGGCGACCGTGGACAAACAACTTTCAACTTAGGACATTATTTACCTACCCTTCAGAACAGAGATGCCAGTCTTGTTACAAGACGAATATTAAGCTGTGTAAAATCCGGAACTATTAGATTTTAAATAATACATTGTACAGAAAACAGTGTTTGAAAGATTTTAATAAATACTATCTGATCTCCGTGATATTGATCATCTAGTTACTTGATGTCAAAAAGGAAGTGCTTAAACTTTAACTACTCTGTTTTACCTTTAAGGGATATATTTACTTGTCTTTAACACTACTTTATGCTCTTCATTTAAAACATTGTTGATATTTTTTTAGTATGTATATCAAGTGATTTATAAAGGGCTCATGTATGAGTTTTATAATTATTATGATATTAAGAATGTGAAAAAAGTATTTATAAAAACGATTACTACTATTTAAATAAAGAATACCAGATTTCTAAGTGAAATTGCGATCGTTTTATAAAATTATAGTTCCATTTCCGAATTTCCAATTCCGTTATTTCCTACTGACTCAAGGCCCGGTATTAAGGAATAAAGTTTTAGGTAGCGAAAAACGAAAAGTTTGACTTCTTCGTTTAGATATTGTTGTCGAGTTCCAATTTGCAAGTTGTTTATTTATGATTGCCATCAGTTCTTAGAACTTTAGGGATGGCTTACGATCCGGGCTTCGTAATGACAGAGTAATCTTCAGATTTCAGAAGTTTGTCTCTGAACATCTAGTTGCGTTGTTGAAGATGACATTTTAATTAGAAAGTTCAGGTTCTGTTGTTTCAGATTCCATAATGTAAAGGTTTTTAGGACTTAGAAGTCTTCTTTATTATATAGTGTACAAATAGTCAATTCATTTGATACTAAATTGTTAACATTGATCATAGACTTAATATATTTTTTTAGACTAATATCTTTGCGGATACTAGACATTATAATGCAAACGGGTAGTCACGATTTGTTTATTATTTTACCGATATTTCGACCCGGTTGCATGGGACCCATGGACCCATGCAACTGGGTCGAAATATCGGTAAATAGTGGTAAAATAATAAACAGATCGTGATTAACCCGTTTGCACGGACTTAATCTTTTACTTTCTTTTGCCGCATTAGTTCAGCCTGAACTATTAAGCATAATTCCATGCTGGCAGACTATCTCATGAAATTTGCGTAGACTCCAGACAGTTGGAAATCTTAACTTACTCGTAGCTTTAAAGTTATAAGATAGAAAACGTAATTTCATCTTGAATTTACATGTAAGTGAACAAGAATACTACGTAATGCATTGTTAAATTCGTCATAATGTATGTAATAGTGTACTTGAGTCATAAAGTTGAATGACTCAGCATTCCCGAGGGAGCCATAAAATCTTTTATTTATGACCTATTCCGGACTTTCTACTTTTCTAAGAACACTTGGGACTGTATCTACTGACATGGACTATACGGAAGAAAGATCGATCTCTTCTTTTAATTTTTATAACTCATTCTCCTTCACTTCTATTATCCATCCTATAGCAGTAAGTCGTTATTGTATCTAGAATCTTTTCGTAATTAACTGCGGTTGTTTTATCGATGTAGATACCACTTCTTCTCTTGCTTGCATGTTTAAAAACATGCTTTTATCTTCAAGAACCGGGTTCATTATTTCTTTTTGGCCAATAACGCGTTGATGGGACTCTTAGTGTAGCAAAAGTCTATGCGCAGTGACCACCCACAGTTGAATCACCTACGTTTTTAGCTTGTTTTAGGTTATACAAAATATTAGTGACCTATCTATTTACACTAAAGAGTAAATGCGACAGCTACATAATATTGTCTAATAAAAACATTTCGCTAAATGGGATGCCCGCCAAGAAAGTACTGGGTGTTAAGCTCCTAGCTTGATCTCGTTAATACAGTCAGCAGCTGTCCGAGTAAGGGTGTTAGCGATGCGGGCATCACTGAAAGATAATAACATCAGTAATAACTTTAATGGCTTAAATTTGACAGGCCCGTTGGTCTATTGATTAGTG
>DWJZ01007848.1:0-11785 GCA_018249125.1 Asbolis capucinus
TAGGTCGGTATACAAAAAAAGAGTACTCATATTTTACTGGTACTATTTAAATATTTTATACCGATATGCAGTCCCTGGTTTTTTTTGTCGAAAATAGTAGTAGTAGTATAAATACCTACACATAGTAATTGTCATAATCATCAAAATCGGTGCACCCGTAAAAAGTTATGAGACAACGAATATAAAAAATAAACAAAAAATTTAATCATACATTCGAATTTAAAACTTTTTTTTTTGAAGGTTATAAATATAGTCAAACCGCAGAATAAGTTTATTTTGATACACATCGAAATGCTATTAATTAATGAACGATTTATCTGTATCTAAGCTAGCTGGCATAATGTGGCACACCCACCAGGCTACCAATACCTACTGACCCCAATAGGCCTGTTATAATATAGTACAACAACTTGGTGAGATTGAGGTTATTGATGAAATAACACAACGTACACAGTTTTATTTATTTATTATGAAAGAATAATTGCTTTCCTAGCTTACTAATATTATATACAATAATAAAAAGTAACTTACTTAATCTTATTACAATAGGACAACTTATACTAATATTACAGATTTAAGCACCATGTTATTAATATTTCTATACGTCATTTAGAATCAAATTAATGAACAGAAACATTGCAATGTGATTATGTTAATTCCACAGTTTGGGCGACAAATTATAGTTAGTAGTACTTACTTAACAGGTAAAACAATATATCACAAATATCTAGAATAAGATAAAGCGCAGAGGCATGTGACGAATACACTGCAGGTATGAGTAACTACTCCTAGTACAATTTGTATCTTTAATCGTTAACACGGGCTCAATATAAGATTATCAAACACAAACATTATTATCGTATAATTGTACTATGTACCGTAGTTATCTGCCGAGTGACTGCGAGGCGAGGTCATTGATCGATTAATGTTCATATCTCTGATACAACTATAAAAACTTGTCTACTTTGGACTTTGTACGCATTTTAATTAATTACGCTTTATATGAATTTCTTTAATCTCTCGGAGACGCTCTTCTAACACTACTTATTTCTATCCTGGTACAAACTGCAACATATCTTACGCTCCATACCATAATCTAGGCATTTACATACTTAATAAACTGAGTATCGTCAAAGTAAAGTAAAGTGAGCTAACACATCTAAACAGTAGTGGGACAATAGGCCATTTGACAACGTTGTCAATTATAGAGTTTGTACAATATTCACAACGTGGATACAAATAGGATAACTATTCATCCTGTTAGATAATAGCATCAAAATCGTATTTCACTTATCTTGACGGTACTTTACGTGTATTATTACCAAATTTCGCGAAATAATTTTCGACAAATTTTTGATATTTCATCTGTAACAGATAAGTTTATGATTGGTCACAACGCTAGTTACGTCACACGCCAGTAAATACGAGTTTCTAAGCCGACTGATATGCGAGTCTTTATAATTTTCGTTATTATATAGCGATAGTTTTAGCTACTATTAGTTAATTCATAGTTACTTATGTTGAAGGATGTATGTGATGAAATTTTTTATTGTGTCCGAACTAATTTTAACAGGTTTTATCGTTTTGCATTTGTCGGTACAACAACAAACAGTTCGACTGGGCTACTTAAAAACGTATATGTACATTATATAGCACGTCATAACATAGCACGACACAACACTTATATACCATTTCTGTCTACATCATTTTAATCAAAATGACAAGATTTCAAAATTCGTTCCAACTGCACTATTTAAGTTAATGTTAACTGGCTTGTGACGTCACGCACGTTAGGTGTTCGGCACTATTACAAAGAGAGTTTTTGTCGCGGTTTTCAAACTTTAACATTGGTTTTTTGTTATTATAAATAGTTATTTTTATATTATGATTGTTATATGTTTATTATACCTTATAGATCCATTTAAGAATATTTTAAAAAAGTAGTCAAAAGCCCTATTGTCGGTTTATCTAATGGTGAATCATTCTAGAGGTATATCAAGAACTAAGATGCTCTAGGAAGACATATTACATTCAATACTAACTGATGTACATGTATTTTTTTCTTAAACCTTTATGCCTTCGAATTTGAAATAGAAATACATCTTGGGGCGTATCGAAAGATTGTTGTTCTTAGGACGTAGGGACATTCCGATATGTACAATAATGAGTGTAACATAACGTTTAAGTACAGAGGGTGGGCGGTATGCCGGGGTCGTGCAATCCCTGGTGGAGCGCGGCGAGCAGCGGCCAGCGGCGGCAGGCGCACGCGGCGCGCCAGTCGTCCAGGTCGAGCGCCCACAGCGCGGCGCCCGCCCAGCCCGCGCGCGCCGCCGCCGCCGCCGCGCGCCACACCTGCTCCGGCACCAGGTACGACGCCCATTGGGTCTCGTGCACCGCATACGTGCCCTCCGAGCTCGTTACTTCCCTCCATCCCTTTGACTTTACGTTCTCGCACACCTACAGTTGACAGAGGAGCCAAGCGGTGACAGCGGTTCATTTACTAGGTAATTATAAAATTAAAATGTCGTTGTGACCCCGTATCCGCTGATGATGCTGACACATTGTGCTAGTGCCACATGTCACATCGCCGGAAGAGTTCCGATCAGCATTTACACGTCAATTCGACACGAGTTCCTTTATAATATAATTTAATATATATTAGTATATGTATGTTCTCCAACAAAAATGAAACTGCGGTTAATTCTATAAGGGTTGATCGGTAGGTACAGGTAGGTAGTTCATCATTTTAAATATTTTCTGTTTTACAAATAAAGCAGTATTACAATATGTATGTTTATTTAAGCTGGAACTTTTCCTCAAAGTTATTAAATAAAATTAATGTATTACTTAACCGCACCTTCTTCGGTTGATTAGAATGCCGTCATTTGTAGCAAGGCCGACTGACATTGTATTTACTCGATTCATTCAAAGTCAAAAATAGCAATGGAGTAGTAATCATAGTTTGGTTTTAAGGTATATTGAGTGGATAGGTACAGAGTTACTTCAAAGTGTTACCTCATAGTAAGCCAGCAAGCCGGGCACGCCGGTGCAGTCCCCGGGCAGGCCGGGCGCCGCGGCGACTCCGCCCCGAAGCGTGTGCGCGCGCGCGTAGGCCGGCAGGCCCAGCACCAGCTGCCGCGTCGGCGCCACTCGCGACCAGTAGCCCAGCAACTTTATCTGACAAGTTTCATGTAAAATTGCTCAGCTTGCTATTGATAATCTACTTTAAAAATGCATATCAAGGTAAAATTAATGAAAATGGTAATGCTGTGTTATTTACGCGCCCTTTAAAACCTGATTGCACGCGATCGTAAGAGAGGACAGACGGCGGCCGGTGGAAGTTCAATGTTTGCTTAGGGATTATATTACAATTGTCATTGATAATAAGTGCAGTCCGTCTGGCAGCCTGCAACCTCCTCCGGCTGCTCGTCGATACACGACTACGAGTCTATTTCAGCTGAGGGCGCCGAGGGCCGGTACATTCGGTAACCACCACGTCCGAGGGCGACAATGACCTCAACTATAACAAGGTACGCACGTGATTAAACCATGAATGTAACTCACAAGATTATTTTGATATTTGTCGTTAGTCTCCAACGGCAGTAGATATGACGTTCTTCTGCTGGGGATGCCGAAGTAATCGTTGGCGGCAATGGCCATCCAGTCGAGGGTGGCCACCAGTACCTCGGTGTCGTAGGCCACGGCGGCCACCTCTGGGTTGGGGGACACGAGCGCCGAGACCTCCAGGTTGTGGTACCGCAGAGACTTAGCTACCTCCGCGAGCAGCGCGCTAAAGTTTTCTCTGTCGGAGATATGCTCGACTCCAGTGCACGGCGCCTGGAAATAAACAGTGATTTGTACATATCTTTGTTTTAATTTCCTCATATCAAATTTCCTTAAGATTTATGGTATTTAGCTGTATCCATTATATCCGTTATTTATCTTTGAAAATCATGTTTTGATTTAGGAATCCGCTTGAAACATTAGACCTTTAAATAATTATATTTCTTAGGGTCCTGGGTGGTGCTCATTGTATCCACTAAACAGTTCATGACAGTGACATATGAATTCGAGAGAAAACTTATTTTGCTTGGGTAGGCTCCACCGGAACCGTAGCCGTACCTAACCGTAATTGAGATAGAAGTGCACGACGCGCGGGGCTCGACTCGCACTTGGCCGGCATTGAAATGTTGTGAAAGTGTAGTGGTGTAGGCACTGACCTGCCTACAGACGGGGTATTGCCAGGCGAGCTGCACGCCGTCGAAGCGCCACCGCCGGAGGAATGCCAGCAGCGAGCGCACGAACGTGGCGCGGCTGTCCGCGCCCGCCGCCATCGTGCTCCACTTGTCTCCGTCCGAGTCCTGCACCCCGCCCACCCCCAAGATCACTTTCACTCCCCGCACCTTGTACTCTGTTATCTTGCCATAGAAATCTATCGAACAACAAGTTAGGGTGCAACTTGCATAAACAACTTTACAAAATACAGAATAATAATAAGTTTTGTTTAAATACACTAAAATGACATCATCTCCTTGTATGTACTATATTGCATTATGTAGTGCATAGAAAACGCAAACGTTACCGTTGGAAATGTCCAGTTCAGGGTTGGCAGGCCTCACTTTGAAGGTGGCGCGGTCGAGGTGCGCCCACGCGTACACGATGTGCGTGCACAGCGCGGGGTCTACGTGCTCCGGGCCGAAGCTGCCGTTACTGGGTCTGGACCAAATGTTTGATACAGTCATAAAACCAATTCCAAAATATTGTTTACCAACAATCGTTGACTACAAGCTAATATTGGGCATATTATGTAAATCTAGGGTAAAATATATCCCATGTCCTATTTTTGGACATCGTAGGTACTAAGTTTATTCGTAATCTGTGTACCAGTCAGCACGTGATTATGATAACAAACATGTTTTTTTATCTTCAATAAGTCAGCGCTTGACTACGAAACCACCTGATGGTAAGTGGCGACGTGGTCTGAACCCTTCTTTGTACCTGTAGTAGGCCCAGTTGGTGAAGTAGCACGCCACTATCGGTTTCTCCCTCTCCACGGCGCCGCTCTCGCTGTCTCCGCTCTGACCTGTTATCCTCAAGCTGGCCTTGCTCCTACACCGGGACTTTTCTGGCAAATCGCAATGGTTCTGCAACAAATATTTAAATAGTAATTACAATTGAGTGTCGTAATTTCTTTGGTCCACTCTGATCTGCTGAGCGTCATCTCTGCTCTTTGTTATTCTACTCTTTGTATGTAGTATAACACTTGCATTATTCGGAGCATTGTTTAAGTTATAAAATTCTTGTTAATACATCCATGTCAGATGTACCACAGCGCCCTTAACATCCTCTGGAATAATGTCAAGTTACAAGACAATTTTTACAAGGTATTGAGAATTAAATCCAAAAATCTAACTTGTGTTCCCCTTGGAATCGCCCTCCTCCTCCAGGTCGGTGGAGCGTACCCAGCGCTCATGTACTTAGGTGAAATTAAATATGTATTTGTTTGTAATCGAATACAACGAGACAGCAGCAATACCTTATTCCAGTAGAGAGCCTCGGGGCAGGTGAGCTGGATGTACTCCTCGTTGATACAGAGATAGTACTTCCTGCAGTCAGAGTCGTCCTCCCGGAACATGGTGCCCGAACACGCCTTGCCTTCCAGCGAACCCTGGAGCATGGTCACGTGGGTAAATGACGAACAGGAAGCAAAGGTTTGGATAGGACGTTGGATTACTATAGAATCTGTATGCACATTCGGAGCAAGACAGAGTTCGTATTAAGAAAAATTACCAATAAAAAAATAATAAATGTAAATTTAACGGAGTGACCCGTTAATTGGCGCCCAGCTAATTTATATTAGTTGGAATAGTAACTTTCAAAGTGATTTTTAACATTGACAACATTTGGAGATAGGAGATACTTTATTACATACTTTATAACACTAGTTCGTGATCAACGATTTTACTGATAGTATATAATTTTAGAATCAGATTTTACAACGATTCGTAAATGAAACTAATTTGTGGGCATTATTGTATTTATCTTATATTTATAAACCCCTGTGGAAATTCTAATTGATATATTTTTATTTCTTTATTAAACCAAAAATAAACAAACATCAACATTATGTTTTTTTCTTTTACTTAGTGATGATACGTTAATCTGTAAACTTAGAAAATAATAGTAATTATAAATATCTTTGTACAATTCACACAAGACTATCTAAACCCAAACTAAGCGTTAGCTTGTGCTGTGGTAATTAGACAACTGATAAACGCACATATATACTTTTAAATACATACTTAAATAGATATTTCTATTACACACCCAAACACGCAGAACAAACATTCCTGTTCATCACAGAAAAGTTTGACCTGGGTGGGAATCGAACCCACGGCCTCCGATGTAGTAGTCAGGTTCACTAACCACTAGACCAACCGGCCTGTCTAACCACTAGACCAACCGGCCTGTCAATATGTATGTATTATATAACTTTGAAAAATTGTAGTGCGCGTAGCGTTATATGAACCCAGGATCTCCCATTTGAGATATTAACGTACAATCCACTAGACTATCACTGGTTTATTTGGGGTAACATTGGATAACTCAAACAATCTTTAGGTTTCTTCATTCTAAATGAGAATAAAAAATAACGATTCAAAAATTGGTTTTCAACAAAAATTTTCATTATTACGCAGTTGCGTTAAGTGCTGTAATATGAATTATTAAAGAACTCTCTAGAACAGTTTGTCCAACTGTCGAATTAAGTCGGCAAGCATGTATATCTAGTTGTTCCAGTTCCAGAGTCGATGTTAAAAACTGATATTTGTAACGAATCGTTTTATTTGTGATTCTGATTGTGGAATTTCCAATGAATTGTAATTTCTTATGTAACATAAACACGTTTTAATTGTATTAGGTAATATGTACCTGATAGGAGAACTATGCTATGTTACACTGATATATGATCACAGTATGTGCAAATTCGATCTGGACTTACATACAAACTTGACAAGTAACTAGAAAAGTTTGTATGTTAAACATTTCAGATTGAATTGGTACAGAGTATAGTTCAATGAATTCAAAAGAAGAAGGCCATTCATATTCCAATTTTTGCACTACAATAATGTGATACCCCTGAGCCGATCTGATGATGGAACTGGAATGTGGGACGAGAACCCTGGGTTAGCTATTAGTAAACCCGTCGTGTTTGGGCTCGTTAGATTCGTCTTAATGAGATATTAATGTACATTTGTAGTTTTTTAAACTATTGTTTCAAAAATAAAAGTAAACTTCTTTTTATCGCTTGGATTCCATAACGTAATATGTGTTCTTGCAGACACAAATAATGCGTTAAAATGTTATGTCGTGATTCATATAATAACGACATTCCTCCATAATGGGTTTGTTGCGATAGTAAATGAATTTTACGCTCTAATTAGGCGTATGTCCAACTATGATAATATATTTACGTTTCATCCCGGGAGTCACTCGATATAAGTAATTCTGGATCCTTATTTTAAAAATATTATGAGAGTTTTATTTTTAAATAATTATTTAAAAAGTCTATTGCGTTAGTTGTAGCCTAGCCTTAAAAGTATGTGCGTATTAAAAGTTGATTATCACTTGCTATAGTGAAGGAAAAGATCATGTGGAAACCTGCACTCCTAAGAGTCTAAGGTGTGCGAAGTCGAACAACTTGGCCAGCGTGGTGGGCTATGGCCTGTACCCCAATAAACAGAAGTTTTCGGACTAAATATTGAACGGTAGGACCAAAATTTTTGTGTGCGGTTCCCAATCACAGTTGACTGAATTTATTTTTATTTTCAAAATGGGGAATCCCAACTTTATTTTGTCCAATAACAACAACACCACACCATTATACATTAGAAAAGTTTTCCCAAAACAGTGTCAGCAATGTGTATTTGTTTCTTCCAGCAACATATAGGTCCCGTAGTCGACGAGAGCTGGCCTTCACGAGCGAGGCGTTGGTAGGGTTAGAAAACTTCGACCCGGTGGAAGTGGAGAAGTACATCACTGGTGAATTTGGCGCCAAAGCGTGCGTGTTTGAGCGGGTCTGCGCACACTACGCGACGCGAGCGAAGACCGAGCCGAAGCCACAGATGGACTGGCCTGATGTATTCAGGTAGTTTTAATACTCTTTTTGATGTTAAAAATGCTGTTGATTATCCAGATGAATGAAATAAGGTGACTGTATAATGTTTGAAGTTTCACTGAATGAATAAGTGAGTGAAGGACAAATGAATATTACCTATAGTCGGTGCAAATCCGATCTATAATTTTTTCCATACAAAATCGTCAAGTTTGTATGATAAAAATTCCAGATCGACTGTGCACCGAGTATATTATAAATATTTTAATAATACCTAAAGCACAATTAGCAAAAGCACAATTTCAAATTTAAATATAAAAAAAATAAGTAGAATGACACTCCACCTATCCGTATTGGAGCAGGAGTACGTTCTATGCCTCCTCAGTAGGAGGTTAGACCCGTACTCAGTAGTGGGTCATGTTGAAGCAAGTAGGATAATACTCAACTTTCTTATTTTACACTTATCTCTCACATACACACGATGTAAATATGCACTTTTATAGACAATCTAGGGTTCGACCGCAGCTTTGCCCGTGTGGTGTAATAAAAAGTAATGTATGTGTTATTACAAACTATAATCTATCTCTGTGCTAAATTTCATTTAAATCTGTTTTGTAGTTTTTGCGTAAAGGAGTAAGAAGCATCCATCCATCCTCAAAGCTTCGCATTTATAATATAAGAAGGATAAAATGACAGGCCGCTTGGTCTCGTGGTTAGTGAACTTGACTACTACACCTGAGGTCGTCGGTTCGATTCCCACCCAGGTCATACTTTTCTGTGATGAGCAGGAATGTTTGTTCTGTGAGTCTGGGTGTGTAATAGAAATATCTATTTAAGTATCTATTTAAAAAAAGGTATATATGTTTATCAGTTATCTGATCACTTAGTTACTTAGCTAACGCTTAGTTTGGAGTCAGACGGCCGTGTGTGAATTGTCCAAAGATTTTTATTTATTATTTATTTAAGATTTTATGTTTTTTTTATTTATAATCCACAAGGGTTCCACAAGAAACGCACCGGGCTACACGGTGGTTGTACAGCCTAGCCATCTTTCCTAAACAACTTAAGATTGATAACAATAGAATTAAGCAAAACCAACATTACATCTTATCCAGAAGATCCGAGAATAAATCTTGGTTTCCGCTAAACAAAGCATTTATTCAACGCCTACGATAATCCATTCAGATACCAAAAACTATCTATTCTGTTGCCCTTGACACCGTTGTCCATTAAACCATTGGTTTCTACGTTACAAAATACGAATCGAGTGTTTCAAGGCCGTGTAAGCAGGCCGGTGCGCGAGGGGTGCGTGCGAATGCATGATCGGTGCTGTGTAAGTAGGACGTACACGTAATACTTATTGGTCATCGCATCATTCGAGAATAGTGACATTTTACGCACATCACTAGTAGTCAGCTTGATTATAGCGCGAGGTATATAAGAAATGTTTAATACGTGAAGCGATTTTGTAGTTATTATTGAATATTACACGGTGTATGACATTTAGCATAGTTTAACGGAGTTTGATGAGATTTTTTAAATAATACTTTAGAAAAACGCTCATTTAATATTTTTTTGATTCCTTTTTAAATGCCTAATTTTTTTTAGCATACACCCTGGACTGACTAGTAGAAAATGCCACTGTGTGTTAAGTTTTTCCCAAGTATGCGTTAAAATTTAGGTATAACAAAAAAAAAATTTTGCAAATCGTCTTTATGTAGATCAAATCGCATCAAATCAAACTATGTTTATTTGAAGTTCGTTTTTATAAAGACCTCAAAAGTTAAACTACACCATCCTCAACAAATCCGTCCGATGCGATTTTGGAAGAAGTGGCAAGAAACTCCCAAGGAGTCCTCTTTTAGGCTCATCGACGCGAACCAAGGTCGAGTTTGCTCCAAATTATTAATGGTCCATGAAGCAGAAGTATCTCCTTATATAGGATCAGGCATAGTCCACCACACTGCTCGAATGTGGATTGTTGGAGACTAGGTCGGATGTAAAGTATCTTTATTCACTAGTGGTTTTACGTGTCGCGTTCGACGTCCGAGGTGAGCCGGTATTATGCAATGACGCAAAACTTTCACTGCTCTATTCGTTTGACCAAACGAAAATGAACCCTATTACGAAATCGTTGAGACTATTTCACAATTTCCATATTGTAGCGTCAACGTTAATTGAGTTACGAAGTAATGAAAATTGAATTTTAAGGAAGTAGCGGTTAGGTCTGTTTTGGAATGGAACTCGTAGTGGTATTGATAATCGCGTTGTGGCTTTATGATTAGATTACTACTGAAATATATTTCCGTCTTAGGTTACTTATTTACCATTTGCGTTAATTTTACGTAACTAGTTCTACCTTGGTTCGCTTCGGGAAACCCATCAACATACAAAATTATTATTTTTTTTGTGACAAGTTTTAATAATTATTTCTGTTAAGACTACTCTGTTAATGACAATGGAAGTTTAAGTTTAGATAACCTACTTTGTTAATGACAAAGATGCTTGGATATAATTGATAAACGCAGTCGGTTCCCATCCAAGTTTGACTATATTTTTTTGTTATTAGTATTGACATTATTTTCAATATGACATCTTTCCATAATTTACATCCGTAAATGTATTGAAATTATTTTTTGATTTTGAATTGAATTTTAAAATTTTCATTTTTAATAAATTTTAATAAATTTTCATTGTCTTCTACTCCTATCAATTAATTTTTCTTCTAAACTACTTTATGTATCTATTTGTTAACTCCGCACAAATAGGCCGCACAATTAGATTCCTTGTATGGGCTTCCATTCTTCCTCCGATCCATCTGAGTTGTGTGGTACAACTCTATACCTCCTCAGTTAAGTTACCTGGGCTCATTAGGAAGGCAGTAATGGGTTGAAGCCATTATAGATATATTTTACGGTGCGGAAGTTAAACGACTTTGTATGGAGCTTGTTACATGTTTTAAAAGCGGTTGCTCGTTAGCACCTTCCCCATCCGGTTAAGTGCCCTCATTCTGTTTGGGCTGTACAATTTACTTCGTTTGTTTTTGCTAATAAATCAGAAGACAACGAAACAAAATCATTAACACTGTGTTAATGATTAACACAGTAAGTAACACATTAACACACTAAGTGTTAATGATTTTGTTTCGTTGATAGGTTTTTTAATGTTATTAGCAGGTACATGAGTGGACGGTTTATGTGATGGTAAGTGATTTTTCGCTGCCCGTGGATATGAGTAATACCAGCTTGGATTGAAACTAACGCGTTGCCTGCCAGACCGGTATAAGGAAATGTAGAGACATATTTTGATGAAGTTACCAAAATCAACAATGTGCTGACACTACCGCCTGAATCCATCATATTGTGAGCAGAGACTTAGCCCAGGCCGGCCGATTCTCGTTTCACCAAAAATTTCAGTCGTTTACGTTTAAAAATCATTCAATTGTAGTCCGGATTTGGTGTTCACATTTATATTAACTGCGCTTCAATAGAGCTTTAATATATGATCGGAATACAGTTGATATTTCGTTGAAGAACGATTTTGTGTCAGTATAATTTTACGTGAGACTCTATCGGTAACAGTGTAGTAGATAAAGGTTGCAAATTATTATGTAAATGAATTTTATTTATGTTTAGTGCATGAAAAGTCGTTACATATATTTTTTTTGTTTCC
>DWJZ01007849.1:0-11784 GCA_018249125.1 Asbolis capucinus
CTAAAGCGTTCGAACAAAAAGACTAAAACTATAGCGCCCGAACAAAAACTCTAAAGCTATAGCGTCCGAACAAGATGTCTAAAGCTATAACGTGCGAACAAAAATACTAATGCTATAGCGCCCGAACAAGATGTCTAAAGCTCTAGCGTCCGAACAAGATGTCTAAAGCTATAGCGTCCGAATAAAAATACTAATGCTACAGCGCCCGAATAAAAATGGCGACCGACAATAAAGGTCGTACACATCATACGTAAAACATACACTCTACGTCTTAGTCATAGCCTAGGGTTTGTGGTTCAAGTCGACCAACCATATTGGGGAGCGTAATTTCCGCAGCAGTTCCCCACAAAGAGCCTCCCGGCCGCGCTCTGCAACATCACCTCCCTTCCCCTCGTCCGGTGACATGGTGCTAGTTGGGGAGCCGAATCTGCTCCGAGCTTTCCTGTACATCAAAACACGCTATACTTTGTGTAAAACTACAAGTTTTTAACGATATTTTAATTTATATTTACGAAACCTATCAGTTGGGCAGACGGTCATGTGAGAGATAATATGCGTTTGTTCGTGGGTCATCGTTGATTACGATATCTTTTATGTCTGCGGTCTCCGCGTCTTAGGGAGGGGCAAATGCGGAGATAATGACAATTAATTTCAGTTTTTTTATGTAATAAGCAGTAACGGATAAGTATAACGGACGGGTCACCTGATAGTAAGTGAGGAAAACTGCCCGTGGACATCAACGATACCAGGTTAGAGTGCCACTAACGCGTTGCCAGCAAGGCAGGAAGAATGCAAAGGGAATCTTCAAATGTTTTTTGATTTACCAACAGCGCAAGTGTCTTGGTTTTTGGCAGGTACAAAGCTTAACGGCGCAAAAGTGGATTGTAAAGCGGTACTAGTGGTATCGGGTACAATAAGTTACGTTTTTTTACATACAATAAGTTAATACTTGACCTCGATCCCACCTGATGGAAAGTGGCGATGATGTATCAGGTGTTGGGTGCACTAACTTAGTGTCTATTCTCTCTTCTCTCGAATACTCCTACATCATCGTTATACAATAAGAGAAGTGTGTATGGGCATTTATTTAGTGCATCCAACATGTTAGATATATCTACTTTATATTTGTCATATTTACTATGAAAGAGTTATTGTCCAGTAATTTAGCAATTTATTGTCTATGTAGAAACTTTACAATCAAGTATGAAAGGAGCTACTCACATTATTCTTTTGTTGCCGCATCAAGTTTGTTTGAACAATACTAGCGACCCTACCAGGCTTCGCTCTGATGATATATTTGCCGATTTTTACATATCAAAAGGTTTAATTAGATTATAACTCACGTGTGGCCATAATTTTTTCACTTTTTCACCAATTACCACTATATTATAAACAGTTTACGCAAAACCTTCGCGAATACCCTTAAACTTTTCTTGGGCATCGCTCTATCTATTGGTCAAAACTGCATGAAAATCCGTCCAGTATTATTTGAGTTTATCGCGAAGGGTACTTTTTAATATGTAGTGATAATACCTGGGTTTATTCTCAGTTGGCTTGAGCTCTTCAATTTTGTCCTTAATGCTGATAGATTCCTGGATTGACGACGATTCTTTGGATGTTCCGTCCAACCGAGTTGTAAAATAATGTACTCTGTTAACGTTCTGAATAATACCCTCTACATGTATTGGGGGTAAGTGGAACGCCTTGGTTCCTCGTACTTGGTCTGGCGAACCATAGACATCTGTTAAAATAGTTTGAACATAGTAGGTTTGATTTATTTACGAATTACAATAATTTATCACTAGATTACAAAGAGCTTTCGTAAGTAGTGGTAAATGCTGTGTAACTGTGGGTAGATAAATAAATCCTATTGAGATTCTTCTCTCGCGACCCACAGCGCAACTAACTGCGGCCCGTAGCAAATAGAATGGGGCCGCTAGAAAAATCATCACATTGTAATTTAATTTTAATAGATCACTGCAATGATTCTCGGACTGTAATATTCTGTCCGTGTCAGTTAAGTTTCTTATTGTCAAAAGCATATAAAATCTGTATATTATAATTAAAAATAATATTTGGTATTACTTGTTAGTCTTTGGTTGTATTTTTAATTGATGTTAAGTAGTATATTTGGCAATGTATATGTCCTGCCACCCTGTAGTTACAACACTGCCTCGACCACTCACCAGGTGTAGCGATGGCGTAGTTTGGATAACGAAAAGGATTTGTAACAATCAACTTTGAATTAATTTAGATTTTCACAAAAAGGATGCTCGACCGCTAGTGGCAAACATTCATGAGTGTTTCCGTGCTTTAAATAGCAATCTTTAAGTCATAACTGGCGCCTTCGGGCGACATAAAAACTTCTGACACTTGGGTCGGCCATTAACCTCTACCAATCTACAATGCAGCAGCAGTGAAGTATGCTCTAGGCCTCCTCAGTACAACATCAGTTTGTTTGACTGCAATTTGTTTGACTGTAGCTGTTCCAATACCATAAGTCATATTTTAACTATACTTTGGTATTTCTGCACTTTCTGCATTTGCAACCGTTTTATCCTGTGACTCGTCTATAAAACCTACGTATTTAACACTAATCAAATAAACAGCAAATATTGACTGTTACTGCGTATAGCGGCGTATTTCTTAAACAGAATTGCTAGTTGAATAAAATATTACCATTCTTTCCACTAATAAGAGGACTTTCACCACACGCTAGGCTCTTTGTACAGAGTTCCCATCTGTCCAACAATGATTCCTTATATTCTGTCGAATTCTGTTCATTACTCTGGGTATTTGGATCAGCAAACAAAAAGTCTAAATTAGGGCTATTAGGGCACGATTTGTTTTTATGAATTGGTGGCAATTTAAGCATCTCTTTATCGTTATTGCTTTTGGTAACATCTCCTGACAATACGGGTCTGATAGATGGTTTGTTGGCAAATGATGTCTTTTTCGTCTCATCTGCACTAGGCTTCGGAATAGACTTAATGTTAGGCGTAACATCTATTATGCTATCCTTTTTCGGCATGGTTTCCTCAGTCAAAGGAGTTAAAGTTCCGTATCTTCGTAAGTTTGATTCAAGGGGCTTTTCAGGTATAAATAAATCTATGCTTTCTGACATTTTATTGTATAACTCTTCCAAATCATTGTCTACAGATTTTGTTATACTAGTATCACTTATACTATCTAATTTTTCCGAATTATTGTGGATGTACTCATTTACCATTAGGGAATCTTCTTCAATATCAGAATCAAATTTAGAAGATTCTAAATCACAGCTATTTTTATCTATATCTTTACCAGGTATTATAACGTCTGACTCGGCATCAATGAACTGTATAATACGGTCACTAAAGGTACTTTCACTATCAGCATCTTCAGTAATTTCGTTATGGGTTTCAGATTCTGGATATTTTGTAGATGTGTCTTCAGAAATATTTTGATTAGCGTTTAAAATCCTGTTACTACTAGATCCAGTGGTATCAAAGTCATTACTGATTTCATTTACAGGACACTTATTTAACTCTTTAACTTCAATTTTGTATTCAATAGTTTTATTTTCAGTGATGGACAACATAGAGGTCTGAGTTTGCAATGTTCTATTATCTCTAGAGATTTGAAATTCGTTTTCGTTTGCTACTATTTCAAAAATTGTTTTACTCGTCTGTGTATAAATCTCTTGAGTTACAGTAGCACATTTATGGAGAGAACCAACTGATCTGTTTATAGTGTGAATGGGTTCACGGCCCAGTTTTTTCTTTTCAGTTACTTTTTCAATTTTGTTTTTTAAATTCATAATATTTGGATCGTGGCGAGTTTGGAAGGTTTTATCACTATCGTCGCTATCATCCCAATCTATTACATACGTGTCTTTACCAGAAGAATGGTTTTTATCCGAACTGCTATCTGTAAAGTCTGGAGAATATGCGATTGAAGTGGTTACACTTTTTTGTGAATCTGTGTACTGTACATTACCAACAAGGTCTTCAATTTCATCTTCCTGGAATGTATACTGAATGTTGTGTAGTATGCCTAAACAGAAAGGCTATTTAGGAACTAGCATTGATTTTAATCGTCTGACACTTACCATAATTGAAAAATTTGGAACAAAAAAATACAAAATTAGAACATTCACGTAGCGTAACCACCCACCACGTATTTTAAGTATTTATGAATATTTCAGTGCGATTCTGACAAGCCATGGCAATTGACTGACCTGGATATGACATTTGATTTTAGTTTTTATCAAATATAAAACCTATTTCGGACAGGAATAGTACTGACAGTAATAAGACCGAATATCACTAAAGCTAGTGCGTGTAAAATTAATAATTTTAGTACCTACATTTGAAGGTATGTGTAATATGTGTGTGTAGGTGAAGTAAATAAAACACAAAATACATTAAAATATGATGAACTATATATGACGTCTAATAAAATTTCCCCCTATCGCTACAGCGTCAGTAGGTAAACATATCACAACAGAGATACCCATATTGTTACAAACCACACAATAACTACTATTATAATGTAGAAACAAATGTGCCTGTATTTCACGTTCTATAAAAACGTTTACACACTCATACCCCAGATCATTCCTTGGGTGCAGGTTGCCCGCCAGTGCAGTGTAGCCAAATACTAAAATATAATGTCTGCCGGCGGCAGATATGTGCCAGTAGTCTACAACGCCGTCTGATCTATCATAAACAACCCCCACTTTGGATTTACATTAGCCTTCTATGGTATGATTACTAATTATTAATTCACTGCAACTTTAAATTCAATATTTAACACAAATATTAAGATTTTTATTACGAGATACCGTGAAATACAGGCACGACAATTTAGCATCGTCAGTTACTAGACCCGTGAAAAGTCAGCCAGTATAGATCTTATTGTCTGAGTTTAATGAGAAAATAGCGACGCCCTTTCACGGATTAAATAACTCACTGAACAATCCAACAACAATACAGTAAATAGTTATATAAAATACAGTATGATACATGGTAATTTTGATTTCAAAAGAGAACTCTAGGAGGTAGGTAATTTCAAGATTTTTACAACTAAAGATCTACATACGAGGAAATAGATCGTTGGGAATAACTTGAGACAATAATGTATAAGTAGAAAAGTGTAGTTAGTGTAAAACTTTGGAAGAGAAATATTTTAAAATGACTTGATCCTAAATTAATTATCTATTAAAGTACTTTGATTTACCGATGTTAATACTATATTGGACAGATGCTAGGCGTGATATCATCATGTTCACACGTTTTGAAATTCTTTACCTCTTGTTATCATTTGAATATATAAAACTTCAGCCTTCATTATAAAAGGCAGTTAGAGATCACAAAGTTCGAAAGAAGTTTCAATGGAATGATGATATAAACCTGAACTTAGTTGATAAGAGATCTGTTTTATTTACTATACAAATGGGGGTTCCTCAGGGATCTACTTTAGGTCCAGTTTGTTTTATTATTTTATATCGATGTGATTTCGTACATACGAATACATCGAGTTATCGTTAATAATGTGGTTTATAACATAAGCCATGCCAATGCAATCAAATGTATTCCAATCATCAAATTTTCTGCCAGTATATATAAGGCAGCGGTGTATCTAACGAACATGTAAGGCGATGAATGAAGACGTTGATTTATTTTTGGACCATATTATATAAAACGACATAAGTTCAATATCATACCAACATGAAAATACAATATTTTAATTAATTCACAAATCTAAGGATTTAACGTCAAAATATGTTAAATGATATGTGAAAGTTACAGAACCTAAAGTTTGACAGAAGAAACTGATTTTAATCTCACATCTTATTCAACAATGTTAATACGCAGCAACGTTATTAATAACATTGGATATACAAAAATTATGCATTTATTTTAATAAGATCGTTATATCTTTGATCTTTTATAAAACAAGAATAATTTATATAGAAAAACCCTATCATTAACTTTATAAATTATACAATTCTATCTAAGTACATACATGAATACATTGATTGATACAAAATACCTCTCACAAAAGTAATTGGAAGGAAGTAAACACTTTCCAATACATATTAAACTTAACGTCACATATACACCGTAACTATGTATTAAATATAGTCCAAACCACAAAATAATACATTTACTGGACATACAATATAAACATTCTGCACACAACTATACTTTAACATTAATTGCATATAAAATACTAACACACAAACTAACATACATATTATAATTATAAACAAATACATAGTTACAAATTGAATACAAGATTCTCTGTTTAAAACCATTGGCAAGTATAACAAACAAGATTTTTCTGTTTTTACAATAAAATCCATTATACTACGGACATTGGCTTTTTAAATCCAAAAGATCATTAATAGTGAGGAATGTCGATATTTCGTTATCAACTTATATTGTTGAATGTTATTTAAATAAAATTAAACGATAAAATTGCTAAGTACTAAATATTGATTGAATAAATTACATTGTTCATATTTGACTTAAATAAAGATACTACAAAAGAAACAGATAAATTATCTTAAAAAATATAACTTGAATAAATATCATTAAGCACCTATACTCTGACAACAGAAATAAGTACTTAACATTATTTTCCCGTTGCCTTTTATAAAAAAAATCGATATTAGCTAGTATCCATCGCGAAGGAATGGAATAACTTACCTGCATCGGTGTTCCCGTCTACGCATAATATGGGAATTTTCATAAGATTGAAAATGCATTTACTAACTTAGTGCGCCCAACATATTAAACTTCATTGCCACACTCCATCAAGTGCGATTTTTGTCAAAATTAGTTTATTTTAGAACAAAAATAGGTTATAACTGAGTTGTAATATTAGTCCGACGAATAGATTCTGTTGCACATAAAAGCTGGCTTCCTACGTTGCGTGATTTCTCGGATCGCGAACTACTAATAAATAGTATCGATTTTGAGGTTCTAGGCAATTTTGAAAACTCAAATACCATAAGACAACTCACACACGACCATCTGATCAAATGCTAAACGTTAGTTACTGGTTTGGTGCTGGTCAGGAAGCTGAGAATACACATATGTATATACAAGGTGTGCAGGGAGAGGCCACCCTGGAATCCGGGTAAGTACCTATAGTTATCGAAAAGAAAACATATTGTACTTAACAATATGACATAAATTCAGAAATGTCTAGCATGCCCACCAGGGGTCTCTTATCTCTCCCCTGGTGGAGCAGAACGCTCAAGCATAATAATTTAAAATACACATCTAAATAGATGTGTATTTGAAATACACATCTAAATAGATACACATCTAAATTTTTCTTATACCCTGATATTTTTAACCTCGCCGACACACAACGGACTTGTCTGTGTTACCGCGGACGCTGTCATCGTGTAGCGTGGCGATGTGTGTTCTTTCTTAAAATCACAGACAGTGGGAAGCCGATTTTATTTTCATTAAAATTTGTAAACTTGTAAACAATAAAATGTGTTTCAAACATACACAATTTGCAATTTGTGACAAACTGGCAACGAAATATATCAATATTTCAATCAGATTTTTAACATATGTATATATTTTTTAATATATACAATGGTCTGTATCTATCTACTGAACTATGCTGCAGACGTTAGATACGATCGTTTAGGTCATGAACGCTTATAATTGTTGTGACTATTTCTTCCAAAACTAATTCTATTGTGTTCATATAATACTAGCGATTTGCGAAAGAGTCGAGCGCAAAGCAATAGAACCGCGCGTTTTCCACAGTGCGTAGCGAGTCCCACGCCATTTTGGACAATCAATTACATAAGAGATTTCAATGAAAAAACTATTATGTCATGTTTAACTCACAAATCAAAAATAATATACTTTTGCGTATCGATAACATTTCGAGGGCGATTAAAAGTAATGTTATCTGAAAAAACTATCGGTAGAAACACAATAGTACATGATATCGGAGCTGATCTAATTATGCTACAAATATCTGAATAAAACCAAAGAGTAAGTACGTAAGTCTTAGAAAATCATACGTTTTTTTCCTTTGCGTATTGTCCCGACGTTACCTATAGCCAAATAGCCAAAGCCAACGGACCTGTTGCGCACTGTGGGGAAAAAACACTGCGTTTTTGTTTCGTCTTCAATTCCCTTACAATTCGCTAGTATTATTTTAGGGTGAGTACGTATACAATTATAATGCTATTATGGTTGTATATGACGTCGTAAAGTATAGATAATACATAAGTAAATTTACAGTCCTTTAAATTTGGCAAACCCTTTTTTCAGTTCCACATCCGTAAGTAAATATACCATAATATCATTTTCATAAATGTCAAATAACTTAAAAATATAATTTATATTTATGTAAAAAAAAAATATTAAAACTTTCAACGTCACTCTGGGTTGCCTGTTAGAACAAGAGCCGTTGTGTTCGCCCTACAACCTAGTTTTTTAAAACGAATGGGTTAAATAAGTATCATTTTTAAAACCTACCCTCATAATGTTGGAACATAATTAGATACACCCAGTAACACGTTAATGTTTTTATAAACACGCACACAAACAAATTTCGTTTCAAACCATTGCAGACTTTGTTAGTGTAGGCATTCTTGGAGTATATACTTTTAAACACGATTCATCGAGAACTGTACATTATGGTATGTTACAAGCACTCACGATATAAGTTTTTCGCGCCAATATTTTAACCCAGTTGCACATGGTCCCAGCTGAACTTATCCTGAGTACACATATATCATGACTACCCGTAACATAGCGTAATGATATCTGGGGAGAATGCGACCGGCATAATGTTGGAACTTCTTTTACCTTACCTATTATGACTAACAGCTTAACGTGCCCTTCGAGGCACAAAAGCACTTGAGTTTCTCAATAGCAGTCACATAACACTTTTCCCACACCTCTGTCTATTAGAATTTGGTCTTTTGTAGTAGAAATCCGTTAAGAAGTTGCCAAAGGGAATTCAAAAACATATTATAACACCATATCAATTTTTAAATACAATTTCAAATATCGATTCACGTCAAAGACCGGGACAAACTTCATCAGTTGTCATCGGCGACACTAATGATGTATTATGACTTTGAACTTTGGTCTCTCGAACGTTACGTTTTGGGTTAAAATCATGCAGCGCGCACCTCTAACTTTCAAAGTAATGTGCTTATCAAAAATTTATCATCACTTGGTGAAAGATAACTTCTTGAGGAAACCTGCACTCCTGGGAGTTCTCCACAAAACTCTCGAAGGTGTGTGAAGTTCACTAATGCGCACTTATTCAGCGTGGTGGAATATGGCGTATACCCCTCACATTGTGAGTGGAGATCCGAGCCCAGTAGTGGGACAAGGACGAGAAATAAACAATTAAATATGATTATAACGTCTCTAGCTTCTGCTCGAGTCACATATTAAATTGCTATGAATTTTATTTAATTGTACCAAAGAAATAAGTTTAAAATTTGTATAATTTATTGTTATATTTCTAAATATAAAATAGTTTTATCTATCCCAATACTGGGCTTGGGCCTCCTCTCACAATGTAAGTTTAAAGCATATGCAAAATCTTGATATGCATCAGTGACGATATAAGTTTTGAAAATTTAATAATATTGTAATATATTCTATCGAATCGAATTATACATCATACATATCAATGATATGATGTACAAGAACACTTAAGGTATGTTCACATCATATTGGAAACTTCTTGCCGCACACTTCATCAAATTATTAATTTAGTGTCGACTTAAAGTAATGTTTCTTTTAAATAACAAGTGCCTGTTCATATAGACCGGCGCAGAGACGACAGTACATTTTTATCGCGTTAGAGAAACAGCTTGAACATTGGAAAAAAAAAATATCTCTGATTAATTCTCTTTTTACAAGCTTTTATTTAACTTGCAGTGTATGTTTGTTATGGGTCAAATCTTGCAAGTTTAATTAGATCCACTTCCTCTTACACTACGGAGCAGAAATTTTGCATACTGTTTTTGTTCCGATGACAATGCATTTTTATTCTTTGTAATATAGATCTATAATTAAAGCTTGTGTTTTCAAATAAAACTTTAAAGGTCCTAAGAGCCAATTGAATGTATCAAGAATGAACCTTATCTCAAAGTCACAAGACTTTTAAATGCGATAAAAATGTACTTTCATCTCGGCGCCGGTCTCTATGAAAAGAAATTAACTTTTTTTTAACAATCATAACTCACACTTTTTAATACCAATATTGGATATCATAGAATAAGGGAACGAGGAAAGAAACTTTGGTAAACGTTATCGCCTTTATATTATGTTTAAATTTACTGTTTAATCAACTTTAGGCAATATATATATTTAGTCGTATATGCATATATATCTCTCACCCTTATTCTATGAATTAAATCACAGATTAAAAAGGAAACAATTTCATGAAAAACTAAATAAAACACTCTCAATTTTGAATCTGTTCGAGTAATGTTAAAATTAAAACTTAATATCCTGTATTTTGTCTTTATAAAGTTGTTATCAAAGTCCTGTATAGCGTCAGAATGTATTATTTGTTGTTACATTCAAAGACAAAATTAAATTTACAAACAAGCCATCATTTCATTTTAAAATTTTAATAATTTATGCATCACACAGTTGTATAAGCACTCGTTGGAAAGAAATAAATGTTTGTGTTGTCCATTAAATAAGATATAATCAAATTCTCCACGTTTTTATCACACATTGTCTTTTCCCACAGTACGTCATCAATGTCACAACAGCTGTCACGCTGACATACGCTGTCACATACTGTCACTTGCCTGGAGAAGTTGGGAATCTGTAATTTAGGATTTTTTTTATACCATTCCAATTCGCGGAAAACACAAAATGGAAATTAAATCGACTTAATATAAGCGTAACTTCGCTTAGCTCTGCTGGCGGAAAATATTGCATTTAATAACTGACAACTGTTCTGATTTCGTTCAGTTTCGATTCTATCCTTCTTGAAAATTAGAATCAGCTGGATGGGGTCCAGAACCTTAAGCAATGAGTTAACTATAGTAATGCGGACAGGCTCCTCACCTGTGTGGGCGTGGGCGTGAGCACGGCCGCTCACTCCGGCGTGAGGTAGAGCCGGTAGAGGCGGCCGCGGGACGATCAGCGCGCAGGCCGCGGCGGCCGAGGCGCCGCCGCCGCCTCGTGCTCTGCGTGCAGCCTCACAATCTCTCCTACAATCATCTGCTCGATGTCCACGCCTGAGTATAGCACACGGGAAACTCATAGCTAGGGTTGCCAACTATATTTTTCAAAAACAGTATTGTACTGTTCCGTTACATTATATTTTTTACCGTAAATAAAGTACACAAAATACTGCATCAGCCAGTTGATTAAAAAAAACACATTCTCCAACTAGGAATATACCATATCCAAGAACAAACACTCGTTACATATGAGTGTATCAGAATCAAACATATCAATCTGTAAGAGTTTATTTATTGAAAGCGGCAACATACTTGCATGCACTTCCTCCCTGGTGAGGAGTATCTCCTGGCTGGCATCAGGCGTCACGAGGATGACGCGGTGGTGGCGGGTCTGCAACAGGTTGGCTACCACCAGCTGGAAACAATGGTGACAGAATATTGATAACTTTGATAGATATATGTACTTTTTTAAGCATAATTAAAATATGTTCCCTTATGGTAATATCAGACAAATGAGCGGAAGACCCACTTGACAGTAAGGCGCACAAAAATTGACATACATCAAAAATATACCTATATGGCACCTATCACGA